>JAXGGA010007882.1:0-59945 GCA_038373865.1 Uloborus plumipes
AGCAAGATTACAGTTCAAACATTTACATCCCTAGTTTGCCACGAAACAATGGAAAAAAATGTTTTGCAATGATTAATCTACTAAATATCGCCGATTTTAACACCATCCAGTGGATTTTTCGGAAAATATCGCCAATAGGGCCAAATTGAACCCAAATCAGAAAAAAAAAAAAAAATCGCCACATTTGTCGCCAACTTAGCGATATGTCGCTGAATTGGCGTCAAACACTTGGCGACCAAAAGCTTGGCGATATATCGCCAAGTGGTCGAGCCAATTCATATCTCTTTTGTCTGCATTGAAATTAACACTGATTTACCCCATAAAAGGGGTAAAACACCCCCTTGGGGACATTCGAATGCAATAGAACCAACTCACAGAAACCAACAGACATCTTACCAAAGTTTAAAAGAAGAAGAAAGTTTTCTTACCTAACTTCAAAAACAAAATAACACATTTTCCGAAATGACACGCTTTAGAAAGAACGTTGAAATATCGCAATTTATACGATATTATTGAAGGTTCTTGGCGCTATTTAAAAAGTCGCCAATTTAGTAGCTAATTTGGGATACCTTGGATAATTCTGAACCCCTATCCCTTCCATAAATAAAGAAACTTACGTGTTATGACTTTTGTGAAAGAGAAATTGTCGCCAAATGTTAAGGTATTCTCTATGAAGCTGATTACTTTTTGGCAATCTGAAATCAATTTGAATATTATATTTGGCGCTAAATGTACACCATTCCGTAAGGCGTTAAAATAATTTCCAACATTGCGGTATATCATAGCAAATAGTAAGGACATGAAAACGAACTATTAATTAGATGTTTGGCGAGAAAATATAGTAACATACTCTGATTGAAAACAGCAATAGGTATAAAGAACAAAATAGTATTCGTCTGGAAAATAATGCATGACATCTAAGCCTCTACAAATCTAAAGGAGTTCCGAAATATGAAACTGAATCTCATTTGTTTTTAAAAAAAGATTGATCTATTAATCAAATACCTTTTTTATCCTTTATACTTGAGATAGTTATTGGGAAAACTTCCATTATTGAGGGCTCTTGGTGCGATTTAAAAGATCGCCAAATTTACGGTAGCACGCAATTCCAACTATCTGCCAGACAGTTGAGTTGATACACTAAATACTCGATTGGATTGATGAAAGTCTTCGAAAATGGAGTTTAAAATTGAAATTACAAAGACAGAATCAGGACTAAAATTGAAATTATAAAATAACTACCCATCGGATTTTGTTAAAACTGGTCTCTAAACCTTCCCAGTACCAAAAGGAACAAACGGTGAAAATTTCAGCCAAATCTCCCGGGTAGTTTCTGAGATCTTAGGGAACACACACACATACACATATACACATATACACATTTACCAACATTCATTTTTATATATATAGATGAATTTTAAGTCTTTTTTTTAAGTGTTTTTAACGACTGACATAAAAGTGATTAAAAAGAGATTCTTAATACAGTCCTAACTGGAGGAGTTATACTTGAAAAAGGTGTTAAAACTGTAAATTTATATATCAGAAATGGATTTGTAATATGCAAAATATATCACTCTATTTATTTCAGAATTACTGACAAAATTTAGATAATACAAAAAAAAATTAAACAAATAAATGATTTAATAATGCTAAATATATTTTATTTGAATTCATGTGAATATATTAATGTGGCTGTACAAACAAGCAAACATCTTTTTACTAACAATTTATATTATTCTATGTATAGACGATTTTGTAAAAAAAAAATATGTGTCATATTGTTTGAGTGTATGATGTATAAATGTATCAATGAAAATAAAAAATGTTTTATCGTTGTGATTACAAATTTTTTATTGCAGTAGGAAGAAGTTTTTTTTTTCTTCTTTTTTTGCATAAAAATGTATAAAACGTTGCGAAAGAAAGAGTGCGATGGTGACCTTAAAGTACAATTTATTTTCCCTCAGTTTGAAAAAAGTCCTGAAATTTTAGCGAACGGCATTCTTAAACCGCAACATTATTTTTTTTTTAAAAATGACTCATACTTTATCTTTTCTTGTAATGCAAAATATGTCACTAAAGTAATAATAATAATAGTTTTTTTTTCACTCCTCTTATTTGGTAAGAAATAGATACATTCTGGTAAAATAACGAATGCATACAATTCGGTATTTAAGAATATAAATTTAATTCTTAACAAGAAGTTCTGTCAAGAACTAAACGAGCCTACTTTCCCGTACATCGACATCGGCATTCTAGCATCTGATCATTATTCTCTTGATTATCTTAGACTAAAAATTATGTCAAACATACCTTTTTAGCACTTAAAGCTGATTTCTAAAAGCAAAATATACCCCTCTCATCAGACGAAATAGACACATAAAAAGTAAATAAATGAATAAATAAAGCTTTGTCGCACCTTTTAAGGAATGTAACTTACAATTCTTCCGTAGAAAAATTCCTCAATCGTTTTCAAAAAAAAATTACAAGTACAAAGTACATCAAAACACATTTTACCAAAGAAAGAAAAAAAAAAAAAAGAAAGAAAGAAAAAAACTCGTCCGTTGATAAAATGTCTCGAATTTCACTTTTAATCCGTTGCCAGTTGTTAAATATAAATAAAGAATAAAATGCCCTCGTGAATGAAACATTTTTGTTACAAAAAAAATCGCCTGCCAAAAAAATAAATAATAATAATAATAATAAGTAAAATAAAACAAATGAATAAATAAACAAAAAATCGTCTGCACAGTCAGTCATTTTTTTTTCTGAGCCTGCATTTCCACCATGTTTGCGGAGTCGGAGTCGAAATTAGAGTCCTCACAGAAGATTATTCAGAAAAGTACTTTACAAACATTATTTATCAAAACTATTTTCTTACAAAGTTAGTTTGAAGGAAATCCGCCTTCAAGTTCAGGATCAACATTCAACTTAAATTCCCCGTAGGCGCTAATGTTAATTTTTTTTTCTGAACGGTTCAATATTGAACAAAAAATGGTTCAAATCAAAAAGCGAAATATGGGAATGAGCCTCTCCGAGATCTTTCAAACAAAAAAAAGTTTATTCCATTCGGATGGTTATTAGGTGGGGAAAGGTTGTTTGAACGGTTCAATGTTGAATGAAAAAATGTTCAAATCGAAAATTAAAATACGGTAATGAAGTATCCTTGCTGAGATCCTTCGAACAAAAAAAAAATAATAAATCAAGATGGCCGCTTTTACAGGTAAATACGTTCGTTTAATAGCCTAAAACTCCATCATAGATTGAAATATTGCAAAACTCAAAAGTATCATCTGAAAGCTCTTTGAAAGAGCTATTTAGAAAGATTTAATTTTTCTTAATGACGTCATTTGAGGCCATTTTGATGACGTCATTACAGGTGGACCTTGACCTCAGAAAGAAAAATTAAATCTTTCTAAATAGCTCCTTTAAAGAGCTTTCAGATGATATATTTGAGTTTTGCAATATTTGAATCTATGATGGAGTTTTAGGGGGAGTTAAACAAACGTATTTTCCCGTAAAAGCGGCCATTTTGATGACGTCATCACAGGTGGGCCCTTGACCTTAGAAAGAAAAATTAAATCTTTCTAAATAGCTCTTTTAAAGAGCTTTCAGATGATGTATTTGAGTTTTGCAAATATTTGAATCTATGATGGAGTTTTAAGCAGTTAAACGAACGTATTTACCTGCAAAAGCGGCCATTTTGATGACGTCATCACGGAATGACCTTGACCTCCGATCAAGTGTCTCCCGGCGTTTCTTTGTCCTCCTATGTGAATTTAAGCCCCACATAAAATTTCAGACTGGTATCCGGAAGTGAAATATTTTTGCTCCACGGTGCTCCATATTCTAACTCCACGGACTATTATGGGGGGGGGGGGCAGACAGACCGACCGACGGACCAACAGACCGACCGACAGACCGACCGACCGACACACAAATTCCCTGTCTCATTATCCTACTTTCAAATTTTTAATTTTTCGATATTCATTTTGCCTTTTTATTTTTTTAACTTGGCGATATTTTTTGGACTTGGCGATATTTTTTGGACTTGGCGATATTTTTTTAACTTGGCGATATTTTTTAAGCTACTTTTAATTCTTTTTCGTCTTTCTATTATTTTTAACAGGAAAGTAGGCTAAAAAAACAATTTACAAGTAAAGTGAATTGCTATTCGAAGATCAGAAAACAGTCGAGTATAAAAACTAAATAAAAATAGACTGCTCGTAATGAAAAATGGTTTAATTAGGTGAAACGGAAATTTTTAAGAATAAGGTTCATCAATAAACTTCACAAACAAAATTGATTCATCTGATGAATACTACTGTCGAATACTTTTTGGAATTCTTTTTTAATTTTTTTTCCGTTAATTCAGGAAAATGTTTCAACTTAGCATATTTTTTTCTCTTTTTAATTGCAGATTTTTTTTTCGTTTGAAGTGTTTTCTGAATAGAACTTCGAGAAATATGATAAAAAAAAGGGGTGCGACATCAATAACAAAACATTAATGTTGGGAAAGGAAACGTCGATTGTATTGATACATCAAGCGAAAAATGTCGATGTTTCAAATCTTCGATTTTTTTTTCGATATATTTTGTACAAGTTTGAATGCATAGCAGACCTTCGTCACATCACAACTCGTTGTAGCTCTCATTTGGATACATCGAGATTTTCGTTTATCGCCAAAAAACATCGAATATATGAAATCGATGGTAATTATAGAAAACACTTTCCTGTGAGAACTATACTGCAATTAATTGATCAACAATGTAACTTTTTACATTTACGATTTTTTTTACTGAAATATAAAAATGTCGACATCGGGAAAAAAAAAAAAAAAAACATCAATCGCAAAACAACGACGTTCAAACATATCCGTGGTAAAACATAGATATTAATTAAAAGACAACTCTTTCTAAAAAGTAGCCACTCATTGACTATGTGGCAGTTTTCGGCATATTTTTATGGAATTGTCGAACTGAAAGGTAAAACATCGACATCAAAAAAGAATAAGAAAAAAAAAAAAAAAAACCGGCCTCGGCAAATCAGCCATCCATGTTTAACAACATGTTGAGGTACGACCCTCAATTATATTAGCTTCGAATCCGTTAACTGCGATTAGAGTAATACATACCATAATCCAAGCTTTACCAAATATCCAGGCACCTTCCAATATCATCGACTGTCCTTGTATTTCACACAAATACTTTTCAAAGCCTCAGACAGTGTTCAGCGTGCATAAAAAGCCACATTGAATGGATTAAGATTTATGACAAAAAAAAGTGCAATTAGTGTTGAGTTAAAAATGCAATGTTGAAAGTAAAAGAGCGATTCAAAAGGATATTTTCTCAAAAACACATGTGAGGTGACTAATTTTCAGTCATCTTCATCATCTTAGCTCGCTACGCCATTTTATTTTTGAGTTTTTCATCAGCACCGTAAATTGTCGTCAACACCCTTCATGACTCAGAGTTGCTCAAACAAATTGAATTTTTCAAATAATAAATTGAAGAATAAAAGTAACTTGCAGCAGTCGAGAAATTCCGTACTTTGTATATGTAAAAAAAATATAAATGCAAGAAAAACACTTGGAGGCTACTACATGAAAAAGTTCTTCCCGGCATGCCTCCGAGGAAAAACTTCAATACTTATCTTCTATGTCTCAAAAGAAGCTTAAATGCATAGCTTTATCACTAAGAGATTGTAAAAAATACCAAGTTGATCACCTTGCCCTTCTTTAGGACTGTACCCTATATGAGTTACATGACATAATTTCTATGTGTGTTTTGCAATTTTTTTTAATATTTAAATCAGTATACGGTTTTAAAAATATCTCTAGAAAGCACCATTCGTAACATCCCTTATTACAATTAGTTAAAAAACGAAAGCTCTTAATTATCCATCTTAAATTGGTTTCCCGAAAGATATTTGAGTAATTGAACTGTGGAGAATAATTACTCTGAATCTGGTAAACATTTAACATCGTACACTCCAAAAAACTAAAAACCGTCACTGACTTTTTCCAGGTAACGCTCCGGTTTAGCGAGTTTCCAAAAATTTCCGGTAGAAATGAAGTATTTTTACGAAAAAGTATTTCGGATTGATGAAGTTTGCACGAATACGTAATTGTATTCAAATTATTGCACATTTGCATACTTGCTTTTTCTTACACGAGCCCAAGTCTCAATTGCAGCGTATACAAAAGTCTGGTAAATTATTACTACTTTAAAACTAAGAACCAGCAATCAATTTTTTTACATTTTATATCATGAGCGGAAAGTATTTCTTTGACAACATTGATGATTTAATTTATTGGAAACAATTTTACTATGAACACAATAATATATTATATGTACCGCTAACCGCTTACAATGTTGGCATAGCTCAAAATGTATAAATTAATGCGAATCGTCATCGTTTTTAATTTTAAACATATCACTTTTTCTTTCCCCAAAACCCGAAGGAAGTTAGTTTACACAACTGTACTGTGGCGGATACACCAGAAAATTACTAGTATGACACATAATGTAAGATTCAGAATTGAGAACTTGGTGCAGTACAGAGCTGCACGTGTAGCTGTACGTGGCACAGTATCAAGTCTCTTGCGCCAATAACCCAATGCAACCAGCCAACCACAATTTTATTTTTACACTTTTCAACTACGCAGCTAAAAACTACCAGTAAATTAAACATACCAAATATTTTGTATGCATATTTTAATGCATGTAAATTGATCAGTTTTTACTGCTTATAATATCTTTGCAAACTTAAATATGTTTTTGCCTAAATAAATAGAACATATTTTATCCTATTCCGTTATTCCACAGTTATCTTCTATTCTTAATGCATTAACTTCAATTCTTAATATATAACACAGAGTAAGTTTATTAGCGCGAAGTACTTGATCTTAACACCCTATTACGGAAGCCTTAACCTGTTTTCCTTACTATTAATTTTCGTGAACTGCCAGCACATTAGATCTCTTTTAATACCTTTGGGGTTATAATCCCTGCCTCTGCTACATCACCTAATCTCTCCTCTTAGCAGTAAGCCCAAATGTTTTTATCGCAGAAAATGTATTTATTTTGGAAATATTTCTAGCAACTTTTCAGCCATTAGGTCAAAATAAATATTGATACCTACAATAATTATTAATGTTAAAATCTTTTTTTAATTTTGTAACTATATTTTAAGTGCATGAATGATTAATTTATCATTAAAACTGTTTGGCGGACTCCAAAAAATAGTTGTTGTTTTTACAGTATAATACGGCTAATTTTACAGTAATTTCACAGTAATAAACTATAAAATACTAATTTTACGGTAGTAGACTGTAAAATAGTTTACTGTAATAAACTTTGAAATCCTAGCTTCAAGGTTTATTACTGCGTATTTTGCAGTTTTAAACGCGGACCTCTGCTGCCAGTATTCTCCTATTGCTTTTACAGCTAATTTTATGGTAAAAATGCTAATTTTACAGAGTTAAACTGCAAAATTGCTAGTTTTACAGTGATAAACTGTAAAATAGTTAGTTTCACAGTTTATTACTGTGCTTTTACAGTTTTAAACTTTAACCTCTGCTGCCAGTATTATACTATAAAAACAACAGCTTACTTTTTGTAGTGTGGTTTAATATTTAAAATGATAAGCGTAGTAGTAATGACAAAGCAACAACTGTGCATTTAGTCAAAATTACCCAAAGTCTCAAGTTAAGACATTAACTCCTGTGATTACCATTTTTATGCATCACATTATGTATGCAGTTTTATGTGAGTTTTATTTTCTGAATAGAAGTTTGAGCTTCTGCACATAAATCGAAGCTACGATTACAATGAAATGTGTTTTTCTCAGTTACAATGCTTTCCCTTAAAACTACTACAGATAATTATTAATTCAAGCTTAATTTCAAGTCAATTTGCTCACATCATGATAGTTTGGAATATTGAAAAAGTACATGGTATAGATTAAACATACATTAAATTATGCATTGCTTCGTTACATTAAACAATGTTATGAGGTCAGTAATCATCAAAATGTGTTGTTGATAACACATTCTAGCATACATTCATCACGGTAAAACTACTAAGAATCGATTTATGTATGGTTTAAACAACTGAGACTTAACCTGGTATGGATATTTTTTCCAAATTTCAAACATTTCCTTCTGCGTTGTAAAAGGAAATGTTGAACCATATTTTTAGTACATTATTGTCCAAACATTTTTTCTTCTCCAAGAAAATGGTATATTCTCCTCAAATACTATCTTGGCTTACCTTTCCATTCTTAGATACTTTATATATTCAAAATAAATCGCGCTTCATGAAGTTTCCTTAACGCTGCATTTGGTTAAGCGCTTGTGAAATTGGTTTATGCTAAATATACTCCAATTCAAGTACTTATATCTCCTTTCTCCACAGCATTATTCTAGAACAATCTGCATATCTTTAATCCCTCACAAGATCTTTCCGGAGATTATGTTTCTCTTCACGGAAGCATTAATTATATAATGTACTTAAAACCCTGCGGCAGGAAATTTCTATTGGGGGATTTTATCCTTCAATGGGCAGAAACTAAGTAAGATCTCACTGAAGCAGCAAGCAAAAAGGTATGTATTTTTTACATTTATATTTCCATTATTTCTGCTTTGCTAACCATAGAGATGAAATACCTGCATTTATTATCAGTCTATAGTTTATGCTGCCTTATCAAGTTTTGTGCTCAAGGAAACACATCTTTTCTAAGCCTTCTAAATTGAACAATGTCATCTAATTTTTGCTGTGATAAAAATATTTAAATTCAAGGTTAAGAAGTGTAGTTAAAGCATTCAAAAGTGTTAAAAATTCCATGTTTATTACAGTTGTTTTTAAACACTTGCTGCACTGTAAAACAATAAAATTTGGATATTACCTTTCTGAAAAATTTAACTGCCAAAAATACCCGACGGTATGTTTAAAAAGAATTTCTTTGTATGGTCAGGAAGTTTTGTTCCGAATCCCCAGCTGTTCCAATACACCCCTTTTTACATTAATTGTTTTATTCCTACAGGGTGTCTAGAAAAAGTTTCTCTGATTTCAAATTTGTATATCTAGAGAACAATAGACGTGTTTCGAATGAAACCAACTGTATGTTTATTATGAAAACCGTCAAAACCATGTACATAATTCTTAAAAAATGTAAAAAAAGGTGCCAACAGGTGGTGTTACAAACTGTAATTCCATTATGAGTACTGAGTACTGAGATGGTTATTTCTAGCTTTGAAAAGGGAAAGGAGGTTTTAACAAACTATACTATTGAATAACAAGCACAGTATTACGCAGGAGTTTTACAGGTTAGGCCACAGTCTTACTGCAACAAGTTGAAGCTTCCAAAGACAGTATGCGTAGAATTGTGGCCTAAGCTGGGAAATTCCAACACTAGAGGTGCTTGCTGTTTCATAATATAGCTTGCTTTGACCAACTTTCGCGTGCCATCTCTAGAAATGATCCTTTTAGCCTTCACAACACTATTTATAAGTACTAGTATTGTAATTCCAGCGTGGCAGAGCCACCTATTAAAACAATTAATTAGTATTGTTTTTTTATAATTCTGCACATGAATTTTACGGGTTTCAAAACAAACAGAGCGTTAGTCTCATTTCAAAATCGTCGTTTCTTTTAGAGATATTCAATTTTGGAATCAGGGAGTCCTTGGCTGTAGTGTAGACCCTGTAGTTTTAAGAACAGATAATGTGTTGGATCTCCATGTGTGACACTTAAAGAAAGGTGTAAACGTATAACTGGATAATAATTATTTTTCTATGTCAGTAGATAGCAGTTTTAATGAATTAAGTTCAAAAAACGTTTAGAGTTAATTGAAAGTAATTTAACTTAACATTTTGCGCGTATTTGAAGACACAATGGATGTCATTAAAACTATCCGGATCATAAATGAAGAAAAGTGCCTTTTCAAAAAGTTAATTAATTTAAGTAAGTGGTATTAAATGAGTGCAATTAGATATTTTTCATTCCTCATGATAAAGAAAAACGATTTGTTTCCTGCATAAATTTATTTTTGCATTCATTTAAGCAATTGCGCGTTTTCAATAATTATTTGAAAAACTGTTATATCTTCTGCCGAAATTATTCTGCTTTAGAAAGAGAACTACAAGTTGAAGCATCTAAAAGCAGCAACTACATGGTTGTATCTGTGTTAGTTTATTTTTCCTTTTATTTTCTGACATTTGATAAAACTATTTTGATACAAACGTATTTTAAGGCCCGACGCAACAAGGAAGGGGGTTATAAGTGATTTTCAATTTTTAACATATTTTGTGAAATTTCCAGCCTCATGCTCAAATTGATTATGTCAAGTTAAGTTTTTTTTAAAGCTAATGTTCTTTAATTAAGTAAGCAAAACCACAACTTTTGAGCGGTAACGTGATGCCGAAATTAAAAAAAAAATGATGTTTTTCGACTCACCCTACAATATAGTCACAAGGTAAAAGGTAACTACACTGCAAAAAATGAACTGTTGTTTTTACAGTATAATTCTAGCAGCCAAAGGTTCCGATTTAAAACTGTAAAATGCTCAGTAATAAACAGTAAAACTAATAAGTTTACAGTTTCTTAATGTAAAGTAAGAAATTTTACAGCTTATTGCCGTAAAATGTAGCTGTATGTTACTGTAAAAACAACAATATAGTACTGGTAGGAGATGTTCCAGTATGAAACTGTAAAATGCACGGTAATAAACTGTAAAACTAGCAGTCTTAGTTCATTACTGTGAAATTAGCAATTTAACAGTTTAGTATTGTAAAGTTAGCAATTTTACAGTTTATTATTATAAAGTTAGCTGTATTATACTGTAAAAACAAGATTCATTTTTACAATGTAACAAACATTTATAAAATCAAATTGTCCATACCCAGTTCCTAGTAAGTTTTGTATTCTTGGACTTAATATACAAAAATCTGTACCTAAATTAATCCAGAACAATAGGTAAGTTTTTAAATTGAAACATTGTCCTTTTATCCTAACTGTGCTCCTAAACAATTTCCCTTAAAATATTAAGTACAGCTCAATGCACGAAAAATCAAAAGCTAAATGACTGGAGAATTGAAATGAAGACTGATAATGTCTGTGCCTCAGAAGCAGGTTAAAGGTTCATTTTAGTCACTATTCAGGAGAGGACAAAAACAATTGTTTGATGCATGCTAAGGATAACTGCTAAACTAGTGTGAAGGAATTTTTTTCACAGAATGATGTTCCCATAGGTCGATGCAAAATAACATTCTACATATAATTAAGTAAAAAAGTCAAAATCACCAGTTCTGCACTTTCATCCTTCTGATTCTGTGGTACAGATATATGAATTACACTAAAAAATTGTTTGCATG
Source organism: Uloborus plumipes (assembly GCA_038373865.1). NCBI lineage: Eukaryota > Metazoa > Arthropoda > Arachnida > Araneae > Uloboridae > Uloborus > Uloborus plumipes. The sequence goes on from JAXGGA010007882.1 coordinate 11,372, forward strand.
AAAGAAGATCTTACTAAACACAGATCAAAATTGTTTATTACCTAGATTATTTGATTATGCTGATATTTCAAAACGATAATATAAACTTGACACATTTTCTGAAACAACATTTTTTAAAAAGCTTCTGTTAAAGTAAAACTAATAAACTAGAAAATTTGGACAAATGCTATATTTTTTTATAAGTCTTTACTACATTAAGTATTTTTTTAAATGGGCTGCATTTAGCTTCTTGCCATTTGCAGACCTCGCTCATTCCTGAAGACCGGCATCCACTCTTGTGTGGCATCATCATCAGTGGAATGCCATTGCCACGAAAATGTTGACGCCCAGTTTCCTCACTAGATGGAGGCACCTGGACTCTATCCGATGCGAAACTTCACAAGGAATAAATTTTGCCTAGATACTATAAGCCAAACAAGTACTCGGGGGATTTTTTACATGCCGCACAATCATACCACATGGACTGGACACTCCCGATTTTCTGCATCATGAAAATCGACCAACTGGAGTCGGGTTTGATCCCACGCCTTTGGCACATGAGAGGCTGGCGTCTTAACCACTAAACCACTCTGTCGGCATTCTTTACTATACTGTAGGAACGAATAAAAGAGGGAGGAAAATACTTTTTTTTTAATTTTGAAACTCAATAACTTTTTGTGTGTAGGATGTTTCTGTGTAATACTCTGCTTTTTGAGGACAATTTTCAAATGCTTTTGAATGTCACTTCTTTTAGTGATTGAACGAACTGATGTAAGTATTTAATCACTGTTTAAATGTGTCAATACGTTAGATACTATGCAACGTACTAACAATTTTGCAGAATCGGTAGAAATGGTCTTTTTTAAATTCATAAGTTATTATTGATAATGTATTATTTACAAAAAATAAAAAATAAATAAATAAAAAAAACACTACCTCAGTTGATGCTCGAGTCTAATAATCTTTTACAGTAATCAGAAAACTGCTTAACACTGAGAGAAAGTTTAAAAAATAAAATAAAATAAACAGCTTATACAAAGTGTCATTTATGACAAGCATCTTTAAAAGAAATCAGACTTTTTTGTTGTATGATTTAAAAGTATGCTCGATTAAAAATACTGCACCCCCCCCCCCCAAATGAAACACTTTCTAATTCACCTTTATTTAAGCATCACACATTAAAACACTTTAATTTTTATTGACTTTACTACATCATTTTGGAACATAATGTGAACATTTTTCATTATTAATAGATACGAACGTTATAATAAACAGGATATTTTAAAACGGTCGCATTAAAATGTAAAAAAAAAACCAGAAAAATCATGAGACCACGGGAACTCTTTGTGAGTGAGAAAAAAATGCTCCTAGATGTGCCGATAGATTACTTCATCGCAGAAAATTTAAGAGGAAAAGCCTACTAAAAGGATTCATTTAGCACGGAAATATTTTTGCTAAAAAGATGTAGCAGTTTTCAGGAGTGTGTCAACATTTTATAGGCGCTTACAACAAAGACAGTGGTAATGACGAAAGACAAAGAGGAGAGTAATAAAACAAGTACCTTACGGATGAGTAGCATATTAATTGTTAGATATGTTATTCTCCTTGTTCCGCCAGTAACTGGTAACTGGAAAAGCAAAACGATATGCTCCGCATCAGATTAGATAATATCTATGCTGAATTTATGAATTAGGTGAGTATGTCTGGTCTTAATAATTAGCATACCTCAACAGTTGTAATTTGAACCTTGACTACCCTTAAGAAAGGCAAGTTTAAAAACTGTATTTTCTCCCGTTTTCCAATGAATTCCTTTAAACTCAGAACTCATTTGGTAGAACGTACTCGTTTGCAATGGAGGTGAAATTAAACTTCTCTCGGCAAAATTAAAATCTTAGGGCAGTTTCGTATCAATTAGAGCCCAGCGCCTTCTATCTTGCTTGAAAACTGGGCTTCAAAATTCTCGTGGCAATGGCATTTCACCGATAGTGGTGCCACATGAAAGAATGGATGCCGGTCTCGGGGAACGCAAAAGGTCTTCAAATGTTTATTAGCCAAACGTATTCCAGTTTGAAGCAAATTTGATAAAACATCAACTCGTTCTGACAAATATTTTTTATTAGATTGTTTTAAAATCAGAATTTAGTAAAAACCCTTTGCACTTCATAATTTTTCTTGCTTAAAATTGTAATAGATAACATTTTTGGCCTGCTTTCACGTTTATAATTCTAGAATTAAGAATGAAAAAAAGAGATTTTAACATTTTTTAACTCTAAAGAGATTGTCAAAAGAGTAAGTGCATCTCCGAATATCTTTCCGGAACAAGGAAAAGTATAGCAAAGCCATGTGTGTTTTGAAATGAGACAATCGTAAAAGTGATCTGCGGTTAGTTTCAGCTAGAATGTCCTTAACTACATGGTCTCTTTTGAGAGGTACTTTATACACAATTATAATTTGATAATAAAACGTCCGTGAAAGTGCACTCTTCTTTGAACATATTTACAGATTGATCTCGCAATATCTGGAGAGATATATTTTATTTTTCAGGCCAGCAATACATATATTTTTGTATTAAAGTTCAAAATATAAATTCTCTCTGCTTGGAAAGGAAATTTCATTAGCGGTAATTGAATTTCTTTGAAAATAAATTTAAAGTAAAGCAATAGTACAATTACAACGCTGGCAACTTTATGCTTATGAATGGTATTAACGATTAATGCATTGCAAAGTCGTTAATCACTCCCGTTCTGGGAGGAAGACAGCTTCAATTTGCAGGCAAACGAACTGCGTATCGGTTGTGACGTAATTAATGATTATTTTATTGGCGTGAGAACTGAAAAACTGTGGTATTAAATTGCTAAATCGTTTGGAAATATTTAAAAAGCCTAAAAAATATTTTAGGCAGCATGGGTAATTTAAGCAATAACGAACATTTGAATTGATTCGTTTGAATGCGTATAATGTTAAAAAGTATAGTTTTAGGGTAAATATCTGTGTGTACAGTTTCAATACTAAAAAATAAAAACTTCTTAAAAATGTAAAATATGTATAAAGTAAAAATTAAATTGGTATTAAATAGTTTATTTTTTAATCGTCTGGATAATTTAACCAAACGCTTATAAAAATTGATAAAAAATCGTCCATAATCTGAGAAAATATTAATCGTTTGTTAAATAATAATAGCAATAATAACAATAATATAATTCAAAAAATCGACAAAATAAAATGAAAACAAATTTTAAATAAATCATTTTAACACCTTCGATACGAAAAGAAAAAAAAAAAAAACTCGATAGAAACGAAAAAAAAAGAGCTGTAATCATCGCATTTAAATGTTCACAATCAAACAACGTTCTAAAATGTGCAAAAATAATAAAAATATAAAGCATATATGTACAAACCTTTTTAAAAAATCGGTAGAAAATTCAGGAAAATCTCAAGCAATTGCATGTACTTCTGTTACTTTTTATCTACCAATCATAATGCCATAAATAAATCACTTCCAGTTGCAGTGTAATAAAACAATGCAAAAATTTAGGCTAAAGTTGTGTCATGCCGTTGAATTTTGCACCTGTTAAATGTTTTAGTATATTTATAAAAAGAAAAAAATGTCCAGTGCTGCACACTCCCGACAAGGGTTATAAGTTTTCTCCCCTTTTGTCTCCACACTAATATTCTATAATTCATTATGACAGATTAATATGCGGATGCTGTAAAGTACAAAGAGAGAAATTAAAACATGTAGATTTTTTTTTTTTTTTGCTTCAGCTCAGTTGCACTATTTTCATTTAATAGAAATATGCAGCATCTCATTTTGGACGAGGTTCAAAGTTAGCCGAAGAGGCAGTATAGCTTTGAATAAACTGATACGAAAAGTTATTGCCTATAACCCAGGACAAATGCAGAACTATCAACACTGTATCTACCACTCGGCCTTGGCATCATGAGATTGCAAATTCGTTCTTGTTAGGAACTGCAATCTTATGTTGAACCGTGCCATGATTTGCGGTACCTCGCTGGTTTGTTAAATATTTTGTCTTCTAGTTTGAAGATACTTTTCGTTCCAATAAAAGGATTTCTACCTTCATCTTGATAATGATAAGTCCTGATTGATGAGCTCATGACAAGGACAAAACTGCAGTGTCAGGATGCCTTGAGTGACCTGTAGGTATACGGCATATGATCTAATAATTAATTATATATAGAGTTTATAATTTTGAAGTTTTACTTTACGAATAACTATGCGACAGTCTAGGAGTGTCGTTCTTTTTGTGTTACACCAAGAATTACAATAAAACTGTCAGAATATGAGTGAGACAGTCTCAAATAAAAGTATTTTGGCACAAAGTTACCGCATGACTGTATTCCATTTCGATTGCTCATAGATTTATTTTTTTTATTATATTTTTTTTTCTTGTGATTCAATTTAAAATGAAATAACGAATCTTTCATATTTCCATCATTAAAATTTAAAACATATTTTCGGCATTTTCCTTTTTTTTCCTGTATCATAACAACATTTCACGGTACAGTAAATGCAGAAACGTATTCAGCTAAATGTAAAACAAAACGAAAAATGAAACAAAAGGAGAAAACGTAGTAGGGGAATATGGGGCAAAGTGAAATAGCGGTAAAAGTGAAATGGTAAAATATGTTCAGTTTGCAGCGCCACTTATCTAGCAATATTTTAACTAAGTTTCTAGACATATAGTTGATACCTGTCAAAAAGTAAATAGCTGTAAAAATGAACAAAAAAAAAATGCAATCGATTGTCGAAATTTGCCAACGTTATTGCAAAATTCGTGTTTTTTCAAAACTATTTCTTGCTATTATAAAATGTTAAAATTTTTGTAATTATCGTTTTTACTATTTATTGAGATTTACTGATGTCCAGTTCATTCTTTATTTAATTTATGTTAGGCATGTTTTGATTTTTCTATGGCATGCGGGGCAAAATGAAATAGTTCATTTCGTTTGCATTCATTTACTAAACCGAATTCGTATTTCTTCATGCATTCATTTATTCACATTTATGTACCGATTAATTCATTCATTCATTTATTTTGTTTTTCATTTTCTATTTCATTCGCTCATTTCTTTTTCTAATCAATTAATTAAGTCATTTATTTGTTGCTTTTTCGGTTTATTTTTTTTATAAACAATTCATTTATTCGTTTATTTACGGATTCATTTGATGAAAATTACTGTAACTTATCATTAAAACAATTTAATTTTTCACTTTGCCCCATGGTTTTTCGATGTGAAAACATTACACTTTTTTCTTAAAGTGCAGAATAGCTGCCAAAAATGAAAAATAATATTTCAACGAGAGTTATATTAAAAAGCACATTATTCCTTCTTCATGCACACTGATTTTTAGAACAAATATTCAATTTGTTCATTTTGAAACAGGTGTGTTCTCTTAACTATTTCACTTGCCCCACCTTCATCTACTTAATTAATCATAAATTATGCTACAGGGCTATGAAGCAATGTCTCAAGTAAGCTTTCTGAACGTTGAGATTATGTTCTGTTATTCTTTCCCTCACCATTTTTTGTGTCCAAATAAGATGTTCTTACCAAATCTCTTTAAGACAAGTAGTGTTTTTTCTGCTGTTCAATAAATACTAAACTAAACAAAAATCTTTTATACATTTTTTTTAGTATTTATCAACAAGAAAAAGAGCGAGATAATGTCCGAAATAATTCAAACAATATTAAGTAGTTGCAGAACGATACTTTCTTTAATTTTTTCACCATTCTCAAGACACTAATTAGGAAGCTCTTGACATGTAATTATTACAAAAAATAAATCGATGAATAAGCACGTATTTGTATACTGAAAGGAAAAAAAAATATAATACCTTACTTTTTGTTCAAACTAATTGACTTATTGTCCTAAGTATGTAATTTTTATTTCTCGGGAAAAAAATATTTAAATATTTTTCAGGTGTTTATTGCGTTAAAAAACACATTCTTTATTCAAGTCAATAAATGTTTTGGTCTTTAACTAACCGTTCATATATTTATTAGAAGATAAATTTAGTTGTGCTTACAAAGGCCATGGTGCATGGATGAAAAAAAGGATAATGCATTTTTGAATTGTAGCAAAATAAAATAGCAGCAAATTCTTTCCAAAATGCTTAATGCTCGACATTCATAAAATAAGGTGATGAATGCCTATGTTGAACTATCTCTCCGAAATTAAGGAACAATCTATCATACATTTAAAACTTTAATGTAAAGTTTAAGTCAAAGCTTTTCTAAAAGTTACTTCAAGCAATTGAGTGATTTATCTTTGACTTTAACTAAAGTGTTTAAACAATGATTTCATCTCAATCGATAACTCGAAGTATAATGTAAACTACACTGTAAAAAACAAAATGTATTTATCAAAATCTTATTGAATTTTATTCATTAGTTTTTCAAAAACTAAATAAATAAAAATAGTGGAGAGGGGTTGAAACATGAGGTTTATGAAATGTTTTCATTATCGGTACATTTTGTCCTTGTTTTAAAACTATAAAGATATCTAAAAATTAAACCGTCACTTATGTGCCTTAATTTATGTGCCTTCACAAACTGTTATATATACACGTATTGCAATAAGTTGCGATTTTTTTTTGCACTCTGAGCTGTTTTGCATTAAATTAGTTCGATATTTTGCATGAAACATAGAATGAGTCACATTATGCTTATAAAAAAGCACTTCGATTAGGACGAGATTTGTTTTTTCTTATAGTATGTAGTAAGCAGGCTTACGTTTGCGACATATTTTGTTTCACATTTAATCCTTTAAGAGGGAGATTTCTTATTTAAAATAGCGCAATAATGAGCAAAAAAAAAGTTTTTTGATAGGAATACAAATTTTCTAAATAAATTTTGGTGACTAGAGATAAATTTATGATGTAAATATGTGCAGTTCACAATTCAAACTACAGCGTGATGTATATACTACATACTAAGTGTTGCTGTAACAGTTAGTGTAGTAAAGAACTTTAAATTGCTAAAAAGGACTGGGAATTAAATTTAAAGATTAAACTGAGTCGTATAAGCCGATGATTATATAATATCTGTAAATATACAATTCTTCTTATAATAGCATCAACTGGGGATCTTTTCTAGACTTACTTTAATGTCCAGTAGGGTGATTCAGAAATGTATGGAAAAAAATAAACTTTGTATTTTTGTGCGTCTTACCCTCTTATTTTGTGCCACTATATACACTGATTATTTGTGCAAAATTTTACCAAAATATATTAATATTTAGAGGTCGCTCAAACGCCTTGAAATTTCGTGATATTGACAAAAACGTGATCGTAAATGATATCTATAGAAAAAAGTAGCCTTTGTATTTTTGTGCGTCTTACCCTCTTATTTTGTGCCACTATATACACTGATTATTTGTGCAAAATTTTGGCAATATATATTAATATTTAGAGGTCACTCAAACGCCTTGAAATTTCGTGATATTGACAAAAACGTGATCGTAAATGATATCTATAGAAAAAAGTAGCCTTTGTATTTTTATTTGACTTACCGTCTTATTTAGGCCCTTTATATACACTGAATTATTCGCCCAAAGTTTTACTATATTTACTATATAGTAAACTATATTTACATTTAGTAAACTATAATTTACAGTAACTATAACTAGTAAACTATATAAAAGTAAACTATATTTACATTTAGGAATACTTCAAATTTTGTGATAGTGGCACAAATGCGAACGTAAATAATAATAATAATAAAGTTACTTTATTAATTTTTATATCTCCAAAGAAAAAAAGCGCGCAATCACAAAATGAACTATATATCTGAAAAACCAATGAAATGCAGAAAAGTATGAAAACTAATTAAATACGGAAAAATATAAAAACAAATTTAAATACATTAAATGTATAGTAATTCGCTCATTAATTCTTGCAATACTTTTTAAGGTTACTTTTTTGCAACTTTGAATTGAAACCTTTTCTGTGTTCCTGTACCACTTGAAGAAGACACTGTCTTTGTTTTTCGTCGTTAGTGATAGTCTTAACAAATGCTTCAGTTTACAATCCTCAGTTTCTTTGGTAGTATAAAGCCTTGTTGGTAGCTATCTTAAAGATTCGAATGCTCAGGATCAAACAGCTGATATATTTTGAGTTTCTTCTTTACATGAATAAGGACGCCAAAAATATTCCAAATCATTTCTTAGTGCTTGCACAAAAAGGGTTGCTGGGAACCCAGCTCTTAGATATTCTTTTCCATTAATGATAAGAATATGAAAGAAGTCTCATTCATATGTTACGAATACCTTTTGTTTGTCCAGCTGCAAGTTTGAACTGGTTGGGAAATATCCATAACTTGAAGCCATAAAGAATCTTTAACACAGATATAACACGAGGAATCACTCCTGGGACACGAAAACATACACCAAGAGAAGGTGCTCTGCTCAAAAAAATTGCACTAAGCTCTGGTATCTTCCTTGGACACTTCTTTTACATGGGTCATCAGAAGTTAACTTTGCGCAACTTCCATTAACAGTTGCACGTTCCTCTGAATGTGCTATCAACTCCTCAACCTCATCGTTTCTCACGCCAGGTTTAAAATTAGAATGTTTTATTCTGGACTATTATTGCTAAAACCGCTTAAAAAGCAGTATTGTAGATCCAATGGCAGTGGATGGTTCCACGCAATTGCTTGAACATCGCATCTGACATTGCACGCAATCAAATACCCCAATTCTACCTATTTCTTGGTTTATCGGTTAAAATACCGAGAGACCAAGAGTAGAATAGATTTCGGTTGTAGTAGCACAGAAAACACAATGTCTAAAATATAATGGCAGAAAGCACAATATAAAAGTTGCTTCCTTAGTTTTTTTTTTTTTTTTTTCCCAAGTTCAAACATGCTCCAACTTTAGGCAATGCATGTCATATTGAAACAGATACCACGTACGAGCTCAGTAAGTTCCCATTTATCTAACTGGTTATCGTATAGCAGCATTTTCCGTTGCAATTCCAATACCTGACTAACTTACTAGAACCCAGAAGTAAATCATCAATGCTTGTGGTCCTGATACCAATACTGGTATGAAACCCGCCGATCATCCTTCATTTTCCCAATATATTTTGCATAAGTGTTTCGCTCCAGTGAACTATCAAAGGAAGTCCTAGATTTAAACGATTTTTGTAAGTTAACGGCCAATTCAGAGCAAATAGTTTGCATTTACAGTTTTATGGACGTTGTCAAATCCTCCCCATTTTGTCCCATACTTTGTACTGTAGCAACTACTATCAAAGTGGCTTTCTGTCACTTATACTGGGCTCTGTCTAGAGTGGATGCTAGGTGTTTTAGCCAAATAAACTCATACACCTCAAACAACCGAAAAGAAAACAGAAACCACAGCACGAGCTTGCAGCTGCATTTTCTACCCAAACTCAGGTAAGAGATAATGCAGCTTTGGAGCGGGGGGGAGGGGGGGTTATCGTTACAACTCACTTTGAGCTATTATTTTATTGACTAATCACTTAGTAGAGTAAACTAGCATTTTAAGTTATTCCATTTTATATGAAGAATAATATTATTTCGGGTAATGAAGCTATATACGCCAACTCTCGAAATTGCTAATTTTCAACAGAATTCGATCGCGTTGAGCGACCTCTAAATATTATTCAATTGAGCTAAAATTTTACATACATCACATTCATGAATAGTGTAAAAAAACTGCGGGGTAAGACCAGAGAAATTCAAAAAAAAAATTTTTTGAATCACCCTAATGTCCAGCGATTTATGAAATACTTTAGCAAAAGTCCTTCATATTTTATATAATTACAGCTCAATTATCTTATAGTTAACTTAAAAACCACTAAAAAGGACTTGCTGCGAAGATCATTAAAATATTGACTAACTGTTATAACTTAAAACGCTTTGATTTATATCTTGTTGCTTGAATCAACATCAGATGATTTTAAGCTATAATATCCGATGTCACTAACTTCAAGTTTTGTGCTGCCGTGCTAAGCGCAAAAGTGGTGTTTGCATACGACCTAAACTGAGATATTACTTATCAAAGTTTTGCGTCCCCAAGTATTTGATTTAGGAGGTTTTTTTTTTTTTTTGATTTTTTAAAAAATACTCCCTGTTCTCAAATCACCATAAAGCATTGTATTTAGGTAATACACTGCATAGAACCATCTGGTGTCAATAACTCAATTTCGTTAAAAAGTGCAGACACGACTTTTGTTCTTATCATGGCAGTATGAATATAGAGAAGCAGGACCACACACACACACAGCTGCAATTTGACGTATGGACCAACCTCCACTTCTCAGTCCGATCACCATACCCTTTGTAAAGTCGTCTATATGCTGGAAGTGTCTTCGTTGCGGACGGCGTGGCATTTCCTCCTATCACACGTATCCTTCGAGACAAAAACCAAATTTCTCCGGTAATTAGTCTGGCAGAAAAACCAACATGAACATAGCCCACTTTTTAACTTCATTCTCTTATATCTTACTTCACGTGCGTCGGAGAGCTGCGCATTTCATATCATTTGCATAACTCTGTGACGTAACTTCACACCAAATAACGGTACAGTTGGAAAAGTGAAGCGGCGCACTCAAATTGCCAGCCTGGCTGGCACACGACAAAAAAAAAGTCCTTCATAAAAATGCTTTGTTTTCAGAATTAACAAAGTACTTTAAATCAACCCAGTTCATTAGCGCATTATGTGTTGTGTAAAACATACTAAGTGCCTTAAATCCTGTAATTTATTCATCATCGATCGCGTTAGAACAGCAGCATCCGTGATTCTTTGACTTTATTGGTAACGATTAAGATCTAGGGCTAAATGGGAGGCTTTTGTTATGCAAATGTGAGTCCAGTGATTGTGAGAGAAACCTCCTGTGCATGCATTACGGATGATGTGGGTGAAGTGTTTGAATGTAGCGGTGTTTTGGGGTTTGGTGTTAGTTGATGCGGATCAGATGTGAAATGCCACCTTAGCATTTTAAGGACATGAATATTACTGTTGCGCCATATATGTAAGAAAATAAAACGTAATATTTTTTTTAATAATACATATCGTTTCATTTATCCACTATTTCACTTTGCAAAGCAATAGGGAAGTTTTCAGTTTTTTAAATTTATTTTTACGTGATGAAACAACATTTTTGTATATCAATGGTGAAAAACATTTTGCGATACGACAAGTAGTTTTTACTTTTTTCACTCTTCGACCCGAGATTTTTAGGCGAGATTTTTCACTCTTCGACCCCAAGCGTTAACAGAGCAAGAAGATTTGTGTTTTGGCAGGAGCAAAAATAGTTTTTTTTAGCTTTTTCACGAATGCTGTGTCTCAATGTTGCCGTAATATGTAAAAGTCGCCAAGTAACGCCTTCCGAAAAATTTGAACATGGTTTTCGCCGCAGAAAATTAAAACAATCATCGCTGTCACTTGTGGCAGGTTATTGGTAAGGATGCACCGATTAATCGGCAATACCGATTAATCTGCCATAATCGGCCACTTTGCAGATTAATAATAATCGGCAAATTTGGGCCGTTTAATCGGCCAAAAAAATATTTTTCAAACATTATTTTTTAAAGTATACCCTCACTGAGAAACTATGATGAATAATTTTATTAATAGTAATAATAATCCTTACATTTGATTATAAAGTTTTTTTTTAATTAATTCTCCTACCTTGAATACATTTACATAGACAATGTTGCTACATTTTTCATGTGGCGATAGTTTTCTCCTTAGCACAGTGTTTTTAGATAACCTCTAAATTTCAAAGAATAAAGGAATTTACTTAAATTGCTACTAGTTATTAAGAAATATAAATTGGAGCCCCTTCGACTTTTTTGAATGTTTATGTCCTATTATTGACAATAATATGGAAATTGGTCCCAAGAAATTTGATAAATATTAAAATTATTTTGTGAAAACTAGGAAAATGAAAAAAAAAACTTCTCTCAGAAATAAATTACTTGCTATTTCTAAGCTTGGAATTGTATAAGAGAGAAAAACAGTGGTGGTAAAAATGATAGTAGAAAAACAATCATCCTTATCATTACTTGGCTCATCTGATTAATCGATCGATTATCAACAGCTGATTAATCGGTAATTGGCCACTTTGCTTATCGGTGCATCCCTAGTTATTGGATTGTCTTATGACGAATCTAATCTCTATAGTGAAGTAATAGCCTTAAACTAAATTATTGATTTCGTTTCTCAAGGTGCGCTTTATTTGCGTGTGGGTATTTAAGAAATTCATTAAAATTCAATCATTGTGTTTAAAAAAAATGCGATGAGGAATTTTTGTTTCCTTAGTCTTTAAGTTAAGTTTAGTACTCTTTTAAGCCCCTAACAATATTTAGTAGTCAAGGTAGGAATATTTAACATGTTGAAACTTCTTATTATCTAATCTAAACTTCTAAGATTTAATTGTTTCACCCCACTAGCATAGTTGGTTAAAAGTAGTTAAATAAGCCAATAAATTTCCACAAAAACATTTCGTAGATATCTATCCTCTGTTTGAACTTGTACAGAATACAAGCAAAAAAACTATACCTAATGGAAATATATACCCTTTGTATAATGCAAGGAAAGTCTTTGTTTTCCGTAAATGGAACTCCCCGAGCAAGCAAATCTTTCTTTTTATGTAGTATCGGCCGTTGATGCAGACAACTTGAAATGAAAACGAAAATAAAGACAAATATCTAAAGCGGATAGCATCTCCGTAAATGGATAATATTAGATGGAAATGTTTTCGCAAACTCCAAAAAAGGCTATGGCCCGAATAAACGGAAGACAGTTTCGCGAGTATGGCAGAGATCTCATCTCATGAAATGACGAAAGGAAACGACTACGAAGGGAAAGTATATTTTGGATAACAGGCACACTTCGTTTTATGCGATTGATTGACTGCTATAAAATAATCATACGTATGAAATGGTGAAATTACTAAAGCATGAAAGCGTTTAAAATATAGTTATTTTTCGTCTGCACTGCAAAAAATTAACTGTTGATTTTACACTCTGAAAAAAAAAAAATGAATTTTGTTTTTACAGTATGATACAGCTAGTTTTATGGTAATAAACTAAAAATTGCTGATTTTATAGTAATAAGCTGTAAAATTGTTTTTTTTACAGTTATGAACTGTAAAATTGCTAATTGAACATATTATTGGCGTCCATTTTAGTTTTAACATCCCTGCGGTTGGGCAATCCCAGGAATACATGTTAAATGAACGAGATATCTCGTCACTGGAAATTCTGCTGCAAATATTATACTGTTGTTTTTACAGTATAATACAGCTACATTTTAAGGCAATAAACTGTAAAACTATGAACTTTATAGTAAGAAACTGCAAGATTGTTACTTTTACAGTTTATAACTGTACATTTTACAATTTTAATTGGAACCTCGACTGCCAATATTGTACTGTAAAAACAACAGTTCGTTTTTTGCAGTGAGGTATAATACTGGAAACAAAGGTTCCAGTCCAAAGCTGAAAATGCTGTTATAAACTAAAATTAGCAATTTTACAGTTTATTACCATACAATTAGCTGTATTATACTGTGAAAACAACAGTATAATACTGACAGCAAAGGTTCCATTTTAAAACTGTAAAATGAGCCATAATAAACTATAAAATAAACACTTTCACTGTTGATTACTGTAAAATAAGCAAGTATATAGTTTATTACTGTAAATTAGTAAATTAACAGTTTTTTTGCCGTAGAATTAACTGTATTTTACTGTAAAAACATTTTATTTTTGCAGTGTTATAACGAGGTAAGCATACCAACATTACATTGCTAGCCATAAAAATAACAGATTTTTTAAATAAAAAGCGATAACCCTGCAGATTTCTGAAGTTGGCAGGTAAAGAGGGAACTATTTAACTGAGGAAATAGATTAAAAGAGCACTAGATTTTTTTTAAACAATTGAACTCGTGGCACTGTTACCGTTACCGACACTTGTGTTTATAAGTATGTGTAGATATTGGGTGATACATTTAAAAATACACATACTTCGAGTTGAGAAAAACCTGTGATGAATGCAAAAAATACACACGTAATTGTTTCGGTTTTGACTTCTGTCTGCTCTGCACATCTGTACAGCCACTGTTTCTTTTCTTTTCATTTTTTTAAAGAGGTAACTTAAAATGACTTAAAAATAAAAATTAAAAATGTGTATGTTTGATAGACAATTTAACATTTTTTAGCAGTCATTCAAGTTAATAGTCAAACTTTCAACAAATGCAAAATCTTTCCATTAATGACAATCTAGTGAGAAAATGTTCACGGAAAAAAAAGCTCATGTCCTGGTAAGCTTTTCCCGGGAGACATAGTATCCTAAACCTACCAGATACACAATAATAAAAAATAAAGGAAACACACACATAAAGGAAACTTAAAATTATTGAAATTTAGAACGAAAAATATTTGCATAGTTGCTGTAAGTTTTTCTTTTATAGCGATTATATAACAATATAATTCATTTTTCTGTTTACATTAAAAAAGGGAGCAAAAGTGATGTGAACAAGATCTTAAAAAGGTTGATAGTTAAATGCATCTGTTAGTTTTTGTACTTCCATAATTGAAATGCACAACTCATTTTATATACTTGTAAACTAAAAGACTGAAATGTATTGACAGTATAATTGTATTTAGATTGCTCGGTTTACTAAGTTTTATCATAATAAAGGAAAAACACGTGGACACAGTTTTAAAATTAAAAAAGTTCTTCGACACCGTACGATACAATACATAGTAACTACAATTTAATTCTATTTCAAAGACAAATGTAGTACCGTAAAATGGGGTGTATAGGAACAGCGGGGTCAATCGGAACAAAACTTCCAGACCGTACAAAGAAATTCTTCATAAATATACTATTGGGTATTTTTCGCCATTATTTTTTTTTTCAGAAAGGTAAGATCATAGGAAGTAGGAAAAAATTACTTCTGTCAATCTGGCAAAGCTACTGGCTTCTACGGAGGGCTGTAAGTGGAATGCTGGAAAACATCACATTTTCATAGACTGCAAAACTTCATATGCAAGAACAAACCTTCTTATATTTTAAACCTAAGAGTGGTATGTTTCAATTATACATGTATCTGAACAACAGAATACCACATTAGAATTTACTTTTTTTATAAATTGTGTCATAAAAATGAAGAATTCTGAAAAAAATGCCATAGGAAAAAAATTGCGGGGTGAATCGGAACACTTCGTTCTTACGTTCCAATTCAAACTTATTTGAAGGAAACCGTTTGAAAAATCAGGATTCTAACCCCAATTTCTCTAATCAAGACAAGGATTTATTACTGTTTATCCCTTCTCGTGAGCAACTAGATCTTAGAATGACAAAAAGTTGCAGATTTCATAAGATCTTTTCTCCAGGAGACTTTTTTTAATTTAAAATACGAGGAGGAAAGTCATCTAAACTTTAGATAGCAAAAGGCAAGCACACAGACATGAATAAGTGAAAAAATCTTTCAGGACAATCCCCGAAACCCAGAGATTTTAAGAAACTAAAGAAAAGGCAGAGATCATCCCAGAAGATTCTATGAAAAAACTTAAGCCAAGTCACAATTGCTAGTTTTAAGGACAAGTACATATTTGTGGACGACATGAGTGACTTCCGTTCGTGTTAAATCTTTTTATTTCAATTCAAAAGCATTTATTAAAGTTACTTTTCTTTTTTCATAAGTTCAAAATTATTTTGAATTTTGACAAATTATAAACGTTTACTGGTATTGAAAGTATACTTTTATTTGACAGTAATTATCTGTTCTTGTTCTCCCCCATTAATATTACTCACGTTTGTGAGGCCTATTACAGGTTTCATGGAAAAAAATAAAAATTTTAACATGTGTTCCGATTGACCCCTATCAGCGGGGTGATTCGGAACACCCATAATTTCCTATATATTTTAATAATAACTGTTCAAAATGTTTTGTGTTTGCTTGGAATATCAAAAGTAAAGCAAGACCAAAGTTTTTACCCAGAAAATGAAATCGAAAAAAAAATCTTCTGTTTTTTTTTTTAGTATCAAAGCTGAAAAGTGTTCCGATTCACCCCATTTTACGGTACTTCTATATGTAGTTTCTGATGCACTTGTCTATTGCAAGGTGTGAAAAATATTTCAGGGAAAAACTTATCAATTTAATATGAAGTACTGCCATGTAATTTTTCATGCATAAAAATATATTTTTGTTTTATTTAAAAGGGAAAATCACGTATTATCAGTCCGTTATTAAAAACTGCCACGATCGTTAAAAATGCAAAACCCTAAGGTACTTTATAATGCCTGTGTAATATGTAATATGTTTAGTTTTAACTTTCGTGAAGTGACTTTTAAGATACAAATTTTGGAATTAGTTAATTTTAGAAAAAAATAATCATTTTTTGTTAAAATTAATGTTCAGCAAAAAAAAAAAACATTGAGTCTTATATAAAGATATGTGAGTCAGTAGTTACTGTGAAGTAAATAGACAATTCTGTCAGGTTTGCTGAAAGCAATCTACTGAAACAGCTTTAAAAATTGGCAATAACGTTTAAACAAGATTAGTTACAGAAGCTTATTTTCCAAATCCATTAATTACATGTTAAAAAAAATCTTAGTTCATTACATCATTTCCCTCTAAGAAGCTTATGCAGTGAATTAAGAGTTTGAACGCAAAAATAAAGTATTACATTATAACACGTAAGTTTATTCGTTCTTTGAAATAAATTATTAAACAGCTGCTCTTACTTCTTTCTTATAAAACTAAATTATTTCTACCAGGTAAAAACATCAAAACTAGTTTCGAAAACAGAGAATTAATATGAAACGTGTTTCGTATATTCAAATAATAGTAAGAACTAAAACAAAAACCAGAAATGTTGGGCGATAGCAGCTGAGAAAATATGGATTATTCCCCGAAGCAAATAATATCCCATGGTAGTTTTTCTTTTGGTATAACATATCGTATTCTTATGAAAATAGAAGGAGTTGAACGGAAAAGAATAACGTTGAAGGCAGTCTTAGGGTGTAATGTAGTTGAGTTGTTTTATCAGATTAAAAACTAATAAAATTTTGGTTTTAAAATTTTGGTTGTTTTTTTTTTCAAAAAAACCAACATTTTTTCTTTGTTTAATTGTTGATGATTATTGTGCTATTCTTTTCATTTTACTTACTTATCTCTTACATTTATACCTTTATTTTTATATAATTGAAAACGGTGATTAAATATCAGCATTAATTTTACGCCAGTAGCAATTTTTGTTAGAATATATTCTTCGTGTCATAACTGTACTTAGCTTGCTTCGAATAGTTATATCCTCGGTCAACTTAAAAATTTGTTCTACGAATTTTTAATTACAATTAGAATCAAAATTTCTTGATTCATTGCAAATGAGTAACATGTTTCAATTTAAGATCATAAACATCTAAGAAAATCAGTTTCATGCAGAAACTGTTGAGCGTTTGAAAATACCAGCTACTTCTGGAAACTTTTGCGTAACTAAAGCGCGACCACTGGATTTGAGTTAGTTCTAAATTCGTTTTTAGATATTACTAAAATATTGTCATTCAGGTTATTTTAGATCTATGCCTCTAAAATGTTCCCCACTCTTTTGAGCAATGGCGAATGCTATGTAGTCTCATTCGATCGTAATTGCAGTTGTGGTTACTTTTTCGGATTGGACCCGAGGCAGTTCTGTCCGTTCACCTGCTTCTGATGCAGGACTCTGGTCCACGGCCTCTGCTCCTCCTAGTGGTATCCTACACAAACACATACACACATCTACACACGCGCGCCTACACACATACACGTCTACACACGCAGAAACATCTAAAAACACACAGACACCAACACACCTTCACACACGGACATAAGTTAAAAATATTTGCGAAAAACCTAATTTGAATTCAAGTTGTCAAATTCAAATTATACTTTGTCATTTGAATATCGAAACACACCAACACACACTCACACACACTGAGGGACATTTTAAAAACAACGCTTTCATAACCTTGACTCTCATCTGGCAAGGTTATGAAAGATTTTTTTTTTCTTTAACTCACAGTATAAGTTGCATCATCCATTAACTGCGAAGTTACTCCTTGGAAGCCTTTTTTGACGCTGTTCAAAGTGCTTTTGCTACAGCTCAATATTTTATACAATATTACAAGTTATAATATCATTGTGATGTATTGAAAATGCTAAATGGGAGTAATTGCTTTATGAAATTACATTTTGAATTACTTGCACTAAAAGTTACCATGTGATAATTATTATTTCTTGGATAACTATACAATAGTTTAAAAGTGTTTATATCGTTTAATACCAAACAGATACAATGAAATTATTACAATATGAATATTGCTATTTAAAAAACTTTGAGCTACAATTTCAAAGGCTAAACATTTGCTTGAATTACTGCATTAACCAATTTATTAAAATGCATCTCCTGAAAATAAATTTGATTTTTTAACTCTACCAAAATCCTGCTTGAACTTACTATTTGCTTCCACTTTCCTGATGTCTACTTGTTTAAATAATAACGTTTGATAGCCTAAATGTGTGTGTGTGTGTGTGTGTGTGTGTGTGTGAATATATAAACTTTATTTAAAATATTTACTTCAAAAGATTATATTATTTCGCTCTAAAATATTGCATTTGATTTAATTAAGAAAACCAGTCATTTAAGTTTATATTCTCATTGATTTTCAAATTTAGAAATTTTTTACAGTACTGAAAATAGTAAGAAAATATTCAAAACGCTAACAAATCATTTGTTAAGAGAGGAAAATACGTACAGTAAATATTTACCTCTGCTTTTCAGTTTCAAGTTTATCTTGCGGAAAGGTGTGTTGAATAGAACAGAACAATAAATTTGAGACCTTAGTTTGGCAACATCTGTTTTCTATAACGGTTGCACGATTGGAAAAGTGTTCTTACCAAAATACTACCCACCGTGACTGTATTTATGCAGAGAAAGTTTATTTATCTCAGATAAATATAATACTAAATAAAATGGGATTAGATATTTAAGGGGTTACAGTACCTCAAAAATTACCAAAAGACCAAAAAAAATTTTATTGCTTATTTCAAAAGTAAAAGTTATTTAAAACACTCAGAAAAAAACAGCATTGTTCTAGCTAAATTATTTAAAAAGTTATGAGTGACTTTAGGGCATACATGCTATGTGTTCTAATGGAAAAGCCAAACTTTAAAGTGCTTTTTCTCGGTGATCAGTTTTTAGTGTTTCTATGTTACTAGAAATGCTAAGGAATTTTTTCTATTAAAGATATAACTTTAAAGCAATATTTTTTGCACTCAGGATAATATATTTAACAAAACTGTGCATTGAATAAGCGTTTTATAAATTACAAAAATTTTTAGAGTTTGTTAAACCTCGAAGAACAAAATTTTCTAAGAATTTTTTACATAAAAGGTCACAAAATATTTTCTAATCAAAATATAAGAAAATGAATGCACAGATTTGTTGAGGTTTTCCTTGCGATCATTTTGCAAAAAGAAATTTTGAAATTAGTGCAAAAACAAAAAAGCCTTAGGGTTTTAAAAAAACTGAAATTTTCTTACATTTTTCAAATTTTCAAAAAAAGTTTTCAAAATTTTTGATGTTTGAAAATAAATTATTGATTTTTAAACAAGTGCAGAAACAAATATTTCAAAGAATTAACTTTTTCACTTAAATTAAAGAAATTTGTTAGAAAGGTACTGTAACCCCTTAATCCGCTTAAGTGTATTTAATGCGAAAGTATACTGCGACTATTTTCAACTATTTGTTTAACGAAAATAATAATAAGTTCGTTTTTCAAGTACTAAATGTTTCCTTATATTCTTTTATTCTGGACTAATTTCCCTAAAATAAATGTGAATTTTGAGTGAAATAAAAATAGTGTAGCATTTAGAGCTGGTTTTATTGTTTATGTAAAGTACTTTCCGCCAGATTTGCGCATTCAATTATTTTATTAATATCAAACAAACTCATTCACGTGATTGTCCTTAGATGATTGAAATACTTCACTTATACTCTTACAGATTTTATGTCGACGGAAGTTTTTGAATTTTTGAAAACCACATGTTTAACAAATTGTGTATTCCCATTCGTTCGCTTCCGATTCGTTTTATCGGGTATTCCGTCTTCAAAACTACGTATTTAATGCATTATATCTATGACGTAAATATAGAATATTTATCAAAGTAGCCTTTAAATTTCTTTTAAAAGATACTTAAAATTTTGGTAATATAGTGAGTGCAGTGTATATATATATATATTAAATAGCTTATAGAATATGGGAGACATTTTCTAATCTTAGCTCATATTCAAGTAATAAGTAATTAAACAGTAGCCACTTTTCAAATGCCGCATATGGATATCAATTATGATGTTTTGTGAAAGATTTTTCTCGGGCTTTACTTACATTCAACGCGTGTGCTGGTAAAACTTTATCGTTATTTATCCTATTACCTAGATAAGTTATTTTCGCATATTACTGGAACAAATTTCCACTTACTTCGGTCATAATAATGCCCTTGACTGCACAGTAATCATATATTTAGGTAATTTGGCATTATTAATATCGCACTGAGGAACTTTGAAGATCACGTTACATACATTTGGCTGTGACATTTTTCTCTCGGCGGAAGTTGTATCATCCGCAATTTTAAACATTACAAATAATTTGTGCAATACGGCGTATACCTACTTTGTTCACGTATCAAAAGGGTCTTTCCGACTTTTACTAAATCAAGTTTCTTAATAGTCTAATGTAAAAAAAATATATCCATGAAGTGTAATTATTTTTATGAGGTTAATGGCACTTTTAATTAAACTGAATTTTAATCCTTAAAAAAGTAAAATCTTCACACTTTATAGAGTAAGCCTGCCACCTTGTCTAGTTGTCAGAGAAGGGATGGATAGGTCCCGGGTTCAACTCCCGGCTTGGCCATGGATGTAGTTTCTCTCTCTTATCCTCCCCTTGTGTAAATGTGCTGTTGTAGTGTGAATGGTTTCCTACTCTATAAACGGGTTTGTATGGCATGTGTGTACTGTGGAAGTCGGACTTCACAAAAAAATTACGGTACAGTTGGAACAGTGAAGCAGGGCACCCCAAATTGCCAACCTGGATGAAAAAAGACAACAAAAATAGATAATCTTTTATAAACTGTTAAATAAAAGTAGATATCAATATATTTGATTAACCAAACTTAAAATGTGTTTGGCTGTGTAAAATAAACGAATATATTGCAGAGAAATTAAAAATACTCGAGCATAATTTTTAAAATATATATTGTACAAATTCACACAAGCTCGTTCTTTATTTGACAAAAAAAAAAAAAAAAATACGGACCAAGAAAGCATTTTTACCATTTCTTTTATGTAGATTTCTATGTAGTGTTGTTTTCAGCGTAAAAAAGAGACATTGCAGTGTTTATGTTTTCAAAACGTTTAAGGTAGGCGAAGACACTAACTTTCTATAAAAAAACGTCTGTTTTTAGATTTTGAGACATTTATAGTCCCAGTATTCTTCTTTCAATATCCGCGAGAAAATTTAAAATCACTGAAATATTCAGAAACCTAGATGAGAAATTTACTGAGAATAAATGCACTACTTCTAATTGAATTGCATTTTTTCTTTCTTGATTTTCTCAAAACCAAGTTTTCAAAGTTTTCGTTTACGCAAACAGCTCTAGCAAAAAAAGTAATTAATTTATACATTTGAAACTGCGAAAAAATGGTTATTGATTTTATTACTGTGATAAACGGCTCTAAAAAGCCAGTGTGCATGCAGTATGTGTCATAAACAAAGATGAGCTAAAGTTCGGTAATAAAAACCACGTTTTCCGAGGGAACATTAACTTATTTAAACATTCAACTACAAACCTTGTTTTTAGGGGTTTTTTTCTCGGTTTTGGAGATTCATATCTTTCTGGGGTGTCTAAGGAATATATAGACACAAAAGGTTTTTCAAAATGAAAAAGAAATTGCACTGGAAGTGTTAAGAAAATTCTAGGTTATTACTGAAAAAAGTAACTTTTTACTAAAAAACTTTTTTCGGAAACAAATTAACCGTGAAAATGTGTTTTTTTATGTCATATTAAATGTATATACTAAGAAAATACCTATTTAATACATAATATACGTATATATGGCGATTTTGACAGCAGTTTGTTACAGGTTCGTCCATGTTTCAACACATCAAAACATAAGAAACATAACTCTAATAGCTTTATAGAAAATCTTCGTTTACACAAATAAAATTACATTGCCATTGAGACTATTTTAAATCTCGGAAGCTCTCTTAAATTAAACAGCCGTAAAATGAACTAAATGTCATTTTCTCAAAACATGCGTTAAAGAACAAATGGAAAAAAAGATCATTATCCTTCACGAGAATCCATTTCAACTTTAAATCTGAAGTAATACGTTTTTGATTTAAACAGAGTAAAATTGATTTCCTAAGTTAATTGAAACCGTGAAATGACAGCTTTGTCGTTTTTCATGTGTACGAAGAAAGCTCTTATTTAACTGCAACACTTCGTTTTTTCAAAAAACACTTCAGCTTTAAGTAATTTCTCCCTTACACTAATGCTTAAAAAATATGTATGTGCTATTCGTGTTAAGTATTTTGCACAAAAACGAAATATATTACGTAGTAATAAAAAGGAATCAGTGGCGTGATGTATTTATAATATGTGTTTTATGTTTTTATCAGTGAAGTTATTGCCTTTAAAATAAAGAAAAAAAGTTTATCAAAAAACAGGATAATAATACTAATAATAATAACTTAATAGTTTTTTTTATGCACATGTTGAATATACCTTGCAACTAAAGCTAACTTCAAAAATATTTAATGTTATAAATCCATGTGATATACCATAAAGTAATGTCACTTATTTCTGGACGGACGTCTTGTCGCATTTTTTTTTTTTTAAGTACGCTTACTCAAACACTTCTTTTTTGAGCAACAAAATTAATAAATAAATAAGTAAAAAAATAATTAAATGTACTATTTTACCAGCAAAATATTTGACATCGCCTTTTGCAGATACAAAGAAATACTCGTGGTAAGCAATATACAATTAATCCGGCCATGACATCCAGCGACGGCAGTTTCGTCTTTGCTATGCACTCATTAGTACGGAATAGGGCGCCAAAGGCGGTAACTTTCTGCTCGTTACATATCCATTTGACTTCCTTTTATTAGTTGAAGCGCCCCATTGCTGTCAGAATTTAAATGGTGTGCTTATTTAGTTTTAAATGCAGTTTTAAAAGTAAACTCAGAATTAATAACGGGTCAATTTTATCTTTCTCGGTTATCATTCAGAAATAAGAGATATTAAGAAAAATAAATACCTTTGTGCGATTGATGTGAAGTTTTAATCCAACGTTTAAGATGCACAAATATACAGGTATAGTGCATATTTGTGCATCTTTAACGTTGGATCAAAAATTCACGTAAGAGATATTACTTATTTGCTATGCACTCATTAGTACGGAATAGGGAGCCAAAGGCGGTAACTTTCTGCTCGTTACATATCCATTTGACTTCATTTTATTAGTTGAAGCGCCCCATTGCTTTTCAGAATTTAAATGGTGTGCTTATTTAGTTTTAAATGCAGTTTTAAAAATAAACTCAGAATTAATAACGGGTCAATTTTATCTTTCTCGGTTATCATTCAGAAATAAGAGATATTAAGAAAAATAAATACCTTTGTGCGACTGATGTGAAGTTTTAATCCAACGTTAAAGATGCACAAATATACAGGTATAGTGCATATTTGTGCATCTTTAACGTTGGATCAAAAATTCACGTAAGAGATATTACTTATTTGCTATGCACTCATTAGCACGGAATAGGGAGCCAAAGGCGGTAACTTTCTGCTCGTTACATATCCATTTGACTTCATTTTATTAGTTGAACCGCCCCATTGCTTTTCAGAATTTAAATGGTGTGCTTATTTAGTTTTAAATGCAGTTTTAAAAATAAACTCAGAATTAATAACGGGTCAATTTTATCTTTCTCGGTTATCATTCAGAAATAAGAGATATTAAGAAAAATAAATACCTTTGTGCGATTGATGTGAAGTTTTAATCCAACGTTAAAGATGCACAAATAAACAGGTATAGTGCATATTTGTGCATCTTTAACGTTGGATCAAAAATTCACGTAAGAGATATTACTTATTTGCTATGCACTCATTAGCACGGAATAGGGAGCCAAAGGCGGTAACTTTCTGCTCGTTACATATCCATTTGACTTCATTTTATTAGTTGAACCGCCCCATTGCTTTTCAGAATTTAAATGGTGTGCTTATTTAGTTTTAAATGCAGTTTTAAAAATAAACTCAGAATTAATAACGGGTCAATTTTATCTTTCTCGGTTATCATTCAGAAATAAGAGATATTAAGAAAAATAAATACCTTTGTGCGATTGATGTGAAGTTTTAATCCAACGTTAAAGATGCACAAATATACAGGTATACTGCATATTTGTGCATCTTTAACGTTGGATTAAAAATTCACATAAGAGATACTATTTTATCGTATACCACATGTACTTTCTAACATTACGTTCTTTCCTCAGTCGGCTTTGGCTGCAAGTATATTAATCATGATATAAAAAGTTAAAAAAAAAAGAAAAAACAACATTCCAAAGGTTTTTTTACATTGATATAATATTTGAATGGTTTTCGAATTATAAAAATCTTAGAATAGTTGTTGCTCGAATTATCTACAACTGTTAAGTTATAATTACTTTTTTCCGCAATTGTTAAAAATTGTTCTTCTTTATTTCAATGGCAATAAGTTCTCTGACAAAAAATAGTAAAAACCGTTTTATAAATATGTTACACCATTGCTTACTTTTTATTACTACGTAATATATTTTGTTTTTGTGCAAAATACTCATCACAAATGGTATATTCAATTTTTACAAACATTAGTGTCCCGGGTAGCACAAATAACCTTTAAACGTTTTTAAGCGGTTGTTACAACGTTAATAACCATTTTACAACCTTTAAAAAACGAAGTGTGTTACTTGGAGTAAGGGAGAAATTACTTAAAGCAGAGATGCTTTTTTCTTTTTTTTTAACACAGGGCTTTTCATTAAATAAGAACTTTCTTCGTACACATGACAAACGACAAAGCTGCCGTTTCACGGTTCCAGTTACCTTAGGAATTCAGTTTCCCTCTGTTTAAAATAAAAGCGTATTACTTAAGATTTAAAATTGAAATGGGTTCTTATGAAAGATAATGTTTTTTTTTTTGCCATTTGTTACTTGACGCTTCTCTTAAGAAAGTGACGTTTAGTTAATTTTATGTTTACGAAGATTTTTTATAGAACTGTTGGAATTTAGTTTTTGATGTTTTGTTGCTTTAAAATGTAAACGAACCTTTAAACAAACCACAATCGCAATTGCAATACCTACATATTTTGCATTGAATTGACATTTGTAGAGTATGCATTACACGAGTATTTAAAAGAAACACATAAAAAAATGAAAGCAGTTTACAATCATTTCGAAAACCCGAGTGTTTCGTGACAGACGATTGCAATGCAAATAATTTATTTATTTGCAATAAGTACACTGTTAAATATGAATGTTGTTTTTACAGTATAATACAGCTAATTTTATGGTAATAAACTGTAAACAATTGCTAATTCGACGGTAATAAACTGTAAAACGAATAACTTAACAGTTTATTACCGTGCGTTTTACAGTTTTCTGTAAACTCTGCTGCCAGTATTATACTGTTGGTTTTACAGTATAATACAGATCAATTTTACAGTAAGATACTATAAAATGGCTAGTTTTACAGTTTATAACTGTGCATTTTACAGATTTAAATTGGAACCTCGGCTGCCAGTATTATACTGTCAACACAACAGTTCTTTTTTGCAGTGTAGCAGGCTATCCAAAACGTTTTTGACATTCCTTTAGGCTACTGTATTACGGTAGGTGATCGCAATATTGTCTTAATTTGCGTTTTGACATCAAATCTGAACTTTTACATGTATCCACTGGTATCACAAAAAATATAGATAAACAACAAAGATAATCCAATTTAGGGGGCCGCTTGGGAATAGAGGTAGAGTACTCTCCTCGTAAGCAAGTGGTCGCGGGTTCGAATCCCGCCTTACCCATGAATGTTATTTCATCCTCTCTGTGCCGCAAATCTGTTCTGTGTTTGTCAGGAGGCAAAGCGCATAGTACCCAGTCCTCATGTATGTTGAAGCTGATGGCTTCTGAATAAAAAAATACAAATTATTGGATTGACTAAGCCCGATCATTTATATTGCACTCTTCCCATTCTAATACAATAATTTAGCTGTTATGTATACTGATTAAACTGATAATATATTTGGTAGTTTAGAAAGTTGTTTTTTTCAGAAAACATGTGGAAGTTTTAATAGATGAAGAAACACATCTTTGGATTTCTGAAAAATGATTTATAGTTTTCAAGAAGTCATTTATCAAAAGCGCGTGTTGCTGTACTCTTAAGAAATGGCGAAAAAACAACTTTTTACCGTTAAAACAAAAAGTGACCAAAAACACGTTCTGTTATTTTTTTAGACGTAACACAAGAGAGGATATGAATCAATTCAGGTTATAGTTTTTTTCTCGTTACAGTATTTTAGAAGTAAAATTAATTTGGGAGATTTAAAATGATAAAGTTTGTTCCTTTTTGGACAATACCTTTTCAAACAATGGCATGCTAGATATTTTGAAAAAAAAAGTGGTGGTGAACAAAACAAATGGAAGCTTAAATTATATGTTGTGAATCCATACATATGAAAGAATCAGTGCTATATTTTTAAGATAGATTATTAAGTTGCGTCGCATAAGATACCAAATTTAAGTTTGACGATCACAATAAATAAATAAATGTAAAATAAATACATAAAGAAAATAAAAGAAATCGTGTTATTAAATATAATGAACACCAAGATTAGAATACCAAAGTTCCTAAAACAAATGTGAATTCAAATTTTATTCTTAAAGCAAATAACTTCTTTCAACTTCTGATGTCAGTTATATTAGGCATCCTCTTGCCCGTTGTAAAATGTACTTAGTTTATAGATTCTAATTTTCTTTTTTACGTTTTTCTTACAAAGTAATGTAAGTATTGTACCCACGGTGTTAATTTTATATTTTAATCCTAAATCTAAAATGGCATTTAAATCACTTTTAAATACTTTATTTTTTTAATTATTTATTTCTCATAATTCTAGCACAATTACCAAAGGAAAAAAAACGTCATCCGCAAAACTTAACAAGTTTGGTCGTAACGTTTGTACGGACTTCCCTGCATTATACTCTCCGTTATGTATATCTTAGCTTAAAAAAATCGTATAGATTGGTTTTGGGCCATAGTTCAGAGATCTGTACTGAAATATAGACATCAATGCTTACTTCGACAAAACAAATAAATAAATAAAAATGCAGTTATCCGTACAAGATCAACATTTCGCGAATACACTGTTTATAACGTAATTGAAATTACAAAGTAAAAATATCTAGGTGTCCATGTTGCCATAAAATCCTGTTTAATTAATATTTTAAGGCACAAAATAATAATAATAAAAAGTGTACTAATTGGCACTGCGATTGATATTAATATTCAAGTTAAATCTGCACGAATTTTAAACTGTATAAGATCTGTATTCAGACTTGTGTTTAAACCAGTCCGAGAGACCATGCTGTATAAGGATATCAAAAACAGTCTCTTCATAATTTAATGATTGCTCCACTGCTATGCCCGGAGAATAAATAATAGTCATGCATGAACAAACAATATAATTAATTAAAATTTAGATTAAAACTTAGCAAAAGATGTGAAATGCATGTACCGCTAGCAAAACACATTACAGCAGCTCCAAATGCACTAATTTAATTTATTTTGTACACAAAAAATTATTTTTTTAGAGCATTAACAATACTACATTATACTATCTGAACTTTATCCCTTTTAATTGTATTGAATAACTGAACATATACGTTTTTTCCCATTGCAATACTCTAAACATTTCGGGAATTAATTTATCCTCCCAGGAAAGCGCTGATATAAAAAATGAGCCCTTCTAAATAAATAAAAGAAATGGCTTTCTGCGTCCAATCATTCAACGTCAATGAGTTTTTTTAGACAGAGAAAGAATGGAAAGATTTCAATTACGTGTAAAAATGTGTGACATTTATTTGTTAGTTCGTCCTATAAACGTCAAGCAAAGTTTACGAAGATAAGTTGTAATAGCAATGTAATTTTAAGCTATATGGAGCTAAGATTTTCGCAACAGATTTTCGATTCTATGTTTTTTAACTCTAAATCAAAGTAAATATTTCTATTTTTTACACTCTATGTCTTTTTAAAGGTGCAAAATCTCAAACGGTAGAGAAATTAAAACTTGTTTTAGCAAACCAATAGAATAAATACTTTAACTTGTACTACCTTCATTTTTGTCAAAACTAAGATTTATAGAAAAATATGCTACCTTAATTCGTGTATAAACGCATCTGTTTAAAAGGGTTGGGTATAGAGATGAAAATGGTCGGAAAAAAACCGGAAATTTTCGGAAAATAACCGTTTTTTTTTCTATTTTTTTCCGAGGAGGTTTATTTCCATTCCGGAAAAATTGAATTTTTCCATTTAATTTTTAAGAAAGAAATGACTAGAAAATCTTTTGTTTGTATAATTGTTAGAAGCGTTAATTTATTGAATCCTGTATTTTTGTTTTTCATTTAAATCCCATAAACATCCTGATGCAAAAGCATTTTGCCATTATTTTCGTCTTTTCCCCCCCTATTTAATTACATTTCAGGTATCAAAGAGCATTTTTTTAAAATTGTGTACAAAATACTAGTTTTTTAGGATAATTATTAAATTTGGATACTGAAATTGTGCTAAAATGTTCAATTTCTGGTCGTACTCCCCGATAATTTGGCTCGATAATTCGACCCGATTCAGCTTGGAAAGCAGAAAAAAAGATAAATAAAATTTTTTAGTTTTATTTATTTAAGTTTTTAGTTTTTAAGGAAGTTTTTTAAGGAAATACTTGAATATTGGCCATTTTATAAACATTACATTCTCTACTCTAGGACAGCACAATTTTTAATTGAAATTGTTAAAGCAATAGTAAATAAGTACAGAAATTTATGTCAACAAAATATTTTAATATTTTGTAATAAGTAAACCACTGCTCAATTAGGTAAAATATAATTCTGATTAAATTCCAACTTTTGTAAACACAACAGATTTTATAATTGGCCTACTATTAGTGTATGTTTGATGTTAAAAGTACATAAATTATTTCTTATGAAAAATTACATTTCGCCACTGAAAGGTAATATTATTTCATTATTGATAAGTGAAAATGCACAAAAATTTTCATTTTTTAATATGAATTCTTTCATAGAAAATGCATTACCTCACTTTTTAACTGATTTTCTTTTTGTACTTCCTCTATTTTGTGTATGTATAAAATAAACTATCCCATACATATTTAATTTTATATCATTGATTTATCAATTTTCTGTTAAAAATTGTTAATTTCCTTTTGGTATTTAGATATTTTCCAAAATTTTATATTAATATGCAATATTACTAACATTATGACAGCATATTTACAAAAAAAATTAATAACTTAATTTAAATAGTTTACATATCTTTCAAAGATTTTTATATGTCTAACAATTCAGAGTTCAAAATCGTACTAAGATAATAATTATTTACGATCTGTGTATTTAAAGTAGCACAAAATATAAAATAAATAACTAAATAATAAAAAAGAACTATATTAAAGTAAGTATACTCATCTTTATTGAAAATTCCAAGCAGAATTCAACGCTATCAACTATTAAAACTCTCTCAAAACACAACTCTACACAGAAACTTCTTTAACAAAACCAACGTCCTTTTAGGAGCGC
The DNA here is from genome assembly GCA_038373865.1 of Uloborus plumipes. NCBI lineage: Eukaryota > Metazoa > Arthropoda > Arachnida > Araneae > Uloboridae > Uloborus > Uloborus plumipes. Next base: position 41,289 of record JAXGGA010007882.1, read on the forward strand.
CCAGATGGGAGGTCACGGGAGGTCACTGTGACTCCCAATCACTCACTGGTCACTGTGACCTCCCAATTGGATGGCAATATTGCAACATTGAGATTTGTTGTTCTTTTTAGTTTTTTGAATTGTTTTTTCAATGTTTTTTTCTCATATACGACACTGCCTCATGTACGACATGTGTGCATGCTTGTATTTTATCATTCGGCAAATTGATAATTTTCCCCCTCCCAAAAATTTTAGTTCGGGGCGCCTTTGCGTCCTTTTAGGGAAGAACTAATTTTACTTCTTCATGAAATGAATAAGCATAACTTCAGCCACAGAACGAGGTTTCCGATGGCTATGCGACCGTGCTTGCTAAGCACATAGTAGAATCTACAATTGAGCTCAAACTCAGATATTGCATTTTAAAGAGCTGCGCCTCCATATATTTTGTTGTGATGACTTTTTATTCAGATTATTAAAAAAAAAGTTTCCAATCAAAAATGACTACAAAACATTTTATTAATAACACATACGAAACAGAAAGCAACCTCTGGTTAATAACTCTGGTTTTGTTGAAAAGTTGGGGTACGACTATTGTGCTTAGCAACGCAGTGCAGTAAGTTGAAACTCCAGTTTAAATTTTGTTCAGGTTCAGAAACCATTACGCAGTTTATAGTTTTCTATTAGAAAGGTTAAAAAAGAAGTCATTTAAATTTTATTTGGATTTAGATTGGGTGGGGAAAAACCAGAACTCAATAGTTTTCATTTTTAGATAGTGAGGTTATATTGCAAGGGAGAAAAATCAGTCTGATTTTTCTTTCAAACACTATTATTGATGTTTGAAAGTATCTACTTATTATTTTAAGTTTTAAAGGCAGTCTGAAATAGAAAATTTAATTCTAAGGGTTAGACACACTTTATCCAACATTAACAGTGAAATGACAATATGATTCATTTGTGGAGTTTGACCAAGAAAGCTTTGAGTCATAAAACAGAAAGGCTATTTTTTTTCCTATTAAAACCTACCTAATTATGCGTATTTCTGCCATCAGGAAAAATAATGTGTTGATTGCATATATTTTTAATGATTAACCTTTTAAATGGTCCAAGAAAACAAACTATTAAAAAACGCCTCTTTTTAATTGTAAAAAAGTCAATTTTTCATTTTTTTCCAATTTTTCCGGAAAAAACAGGAAAAAAACCGGTTTTTTTCCATCACTTCAAAATTTCCGGAAATTTTACATCTCTAGTTGGGTAAAATTTGTTTCTTCTAAAGAAATAAAGATTTATGAGTTTAAAAAATATACTCCACTTGTTTTACTTCGCAGCAAAATATGAGTTTGTTAGCTAGATTCACAACAAAATTATGTTCAACTTTATAAACTTATATACATATCCAACTAAGACTCATGTTTTACAATACAGTAATATATTATATGCATATGAGAGTTAATAATAAATTGCGTTTCATTTAAATTCCAATGAAGTTTAGTATACATTATTGGAGAAATATTAGACAAAGTATACCATTTGAAATAAAATATAACAATAGCGACAAAAACGACTGCCTGTTGGAGTTAATTATGAATTGTCCTGTTAATCTGAATGTTTTATGTTCTATTACGAAAAGTACACCTTTACAGAAGTTGAAATGTATCTAAAAATCTAATACGTGTGCTTAAAACCTATTAAACATTTTAAATCAGCTGTCGCCGACCTGAACTGACAGAAGATCTACTTTCCAAGCTAGGTTTGAACACAAAATTACCGGGAGCGGGTGGGGTGTATAATACACCATAGCCATAAAGGAAAGCATTGCATACACGATTAGGTTGAGACTATGTGCATTGTGAAATTATATGCTAACTACCGTCAAATAATACTTTGATATGTATTAAATAGTTGCTTTAACTTACTAAAATTATGTCATATTAACCAACATCAACATATTTTCAGACACAAGAAAGTAGCTTGTTTGAAAACTTATAAAATAGGAACGATAAAAACAAACTCAGTGACTGCAAAAAATTTGAAATATTTAAATATTTTGTTTTGTTTTAGACATTGAACCTAATTTTGTACCAGAAATTGCATTTCTGCTCGGTATTTTTGTTTCTACTCAGACAGAAGGCAAGGTGCAAAAAATTGCTGCGATCGACTTAAAATGTGCTCGAGATCAACAGGTCTATTGCGGTCGACGGGTTGCCTATATATACTGTCAAAAATGGATGTCGTTTTCACAGTATTATATAGCTAATTTTGTAGTAACAAACTGTAAAAATTGTTACTGTTACAGTAATAAACTATAAGATTGATAGTTTTATACTTATAAACTGTGAAATTGATGCATTACAGTAATAAACTGTAAGATTACTAATTTTACATTTTATTACTTTGTATTTTACAGTTTTAAACTGGAACCTCTGCTGCTAGTATTATACTGTAAAAACAACGGTTTATGTTTTGCAGTGTTCAGGATTGCTTATTCTTACTCTAATGATGCCAGCTCTCATTTTGTTTATTTAGTATAAAATCCTCCCATAAGTATGTCGTTTTGCTTAAAGCGTTATTTCTTTTATTTTAAGCTCAATTTAAACAAAACTGTATTTAATGCTTCATTTTTCTTCTTTAAATGAGGATTTTATTCATTAAGTTCAAATATCATTAGAAAAAAAAAGATATGTTACTGTTAAAGTATGGAATCCGTTATTTTATAGCATACCTAGTCATTCCATGAAATAACTGATCGTGTCCGGTAAAGTGTAAAACTGTCTCGTATTTCATGGTTTAACTAGTTATTTCATAGAATATAACGATCTGCAGCCCGTTAAAGTGTAAAATAATCTCTATTATACATCTCGCTTTTTAATATAAGGTACATTTACGTTTCGTTTAACAATATGGAGAGTAGCAGGAAAAAACTTTAATTTCGAATTCAAATAAGAATAATTTTTGAATGACGGCAAAACTAATAAAGCATAAAACAACGAGAGTACTTTTGCGGCATACTCTTAAAATGTAAACAGCAAATACATTTATATGCTGCATAAATTACATAAATTACTTCTTTTTCATTTTAATTGTCTACTATTAGTTTATTTATAGAATACGTAGTTATTTCATGTTAGATAATTGTTTATTTATCTCTTTTTAGTTAATTTATAGAAAACAAATATATATTTTATAGAAGATCTAGTTAAAGTGTCAAATTATTAACATATTACGCACTTTAACGGAGACAATCAGTTATTTCATGGAATAACTAGGTATTCTATGAAATGACTGCATTTTATACTTATAAATAACATTCAAGAACAATAGTGACATGAAAGAAAAAAAAACATATTTTGCTGAATGTTGATTATTTTAACTTTTTATCTATAAAAAGGAACAGTTTTGCATTTAAACAGAAATTATTTTTCTAAAATTATCGAAACTTTCTCAATAAAATGTTTGCTTTTCCGTGAGAAGAAGTAAATTGTTTCAAATAGTATTTTTAATCAACGGTATCATAATTTACGGATCACGCTAATTTAGAATCAACAATTTGATTGTAGGAAAAAATCACGTAGTTATAAAAAAATAAAAAATAAAAGTAATAATAAAAAACAAAGAAAAAAAAAAGGAAAAAAAGCCCCTAAGCCTGGATTGTAAAAGAAAAATAAATATATATCTTTATTTTTTTCCATGTCATAAAACAAAACTAGGATTTCCCGCTACGATTATTTATTAGAGTCAAGTAAGTAGAATGTATCAATGGTTGCAAGATTATTATTTATCTGACGTAGTATAGACTTCTTCGCAAAGAGATAGAAAGTCACAAACGCCAAAAGAAAGTCTGCTATTCATATTTTCCCTAGCTATTGCAATAAATAATTTTTCTGCATAGTTGTTCATTTTCGATGTTTACGACTGGTTTGAGAAGCAAAATAGGGTGTCATTTTTCATCGTGACATGTTGCCGTTAAACTTGAATGCTCTTTAACACCAAATTTAGAATTCAAACTCAAAAGTAGGTCAAGTATGTAAAAGTGTGCTCTACTTTTTGAACATAAGTGCAAAAACTGCGCATACTCGTATCATTTTTTTTTCTGAAGTTTGAAGTTTGAATTTCGCGTATCATTTTTGTTTAACATGGTAACTGCTTTCATGAATTGAGTTTCATAAGAAATCAAGAAAAAAAAAAAAACACAAGTTGATTTATCGGATGAGCTGTTTCAAGTTCCTTGGATGTGAAATTATTAGATTTATTTTTACTTCAGATTTAGGATCCATATATATGTATGTTTTGAGTGGTAATTAGCATGTAGGCCAAAAACCAGTTTTATTTTGTTTTAGTCTAACTCCCTATTTACCTTCCTTTCGTATCAGAAAATAATAAATAACTTTTTTAGACATTTTAATAATGATACGTGCCACAAAGAAGGTGAAAAATAAAATAAAATGGAAGAATTCTTCAATGTTTGCAATAATTGTTTTTATTTATATTTTAATCTAGCACAATTAGTCAATAGTACACTTAAAGGAACGTTTTGCTATTTTTTTTTAACCCATTTTCGGCCAATGTGGCGAATACGCAACATTTCATTAAACAATTTTTAATGAACACTGTGAGATATATTTTTCATTACTTTTATTTTTATGTTCGTTTTAAGGGTTTTGAAGTCATCTATAAAATACTAGCAATTCAATTGGGCCAAACATTTTGAGTACAGAAATTTTCAAAATGTGCAAGTTTTTTTTTAACTTGAAACGGATGTTGTCAAGTTCGACATTTTAAAAATGTACAATTTATCTACTTGAAATTAACCATATGTTTTTACAATGGCTTAAAGTTGCAAATTCTGTTAATCAAATAAAAATTAAACAAATGTCGCAAAAGTCTTAAAAATTTTTACTTAAATTTAATGCTGCGTTAACGCATCATTGGCAGAATGTATGACAAAGATACAAAATTTGAAAATTCGGTTTTCATGCAAGAAATCAAAGCTTTATTGCAATATATGATTGTTTTATTTGACCTTAACTAATAGATAATCGCAAAAATGCTCATAAAATGAAAGACAGTAAGATTTGTATTCAAACTTTGGTGTTTGTGCTCATCAGACGGATACCTTTATCAATTTTCTCCATATTGATGGGCTGAAATCAGCAAAAAAAAAAAAAAACTACCATTATGAGCAAGTGTCGTTCTAAAATTACTGAGTGTTGTCCCAAAGCCTACAATGTGCAAAATAAATTTTAATAACCTATTTTCGTATGTTTTACTCGAAATTTTGAAAGAAAAAAGGTTTTTTTTGAATCTGGAACAGCTGGTGAAAATCGCATTGCTGGTTATGTACTGGAAGAATGCAAAGATATAAAGAAAAAAAAAATCATGGTTCCTATGATTTTGCATTTAACAAGGATGTGGAAACATGCTCTATCAAATGGAACGACAATACTGTGGTAACAATTTTCACTAGTAATGGTACCATTTTGCCAGTTGTAAATGCTAAACGATATAGTCGCAAAGAAAAAAAGGATGTTATCATACCACAACTGAACTTTATTACGGATTACAAGAAGTATACGGAAGGTGTTGACCTACATGACAATGTCATGGCTAATTAAAACATAAACATGGAAGGTAAAAATGGTGGTGACCAATATTTACAAACATTATTGGCAGCGTTATAGTAACTCCTGGAAGCTGCATAGAATTTCTACAAACACAAAAATGACACTTATAGACTTTAGATCGAAATATATCCTACTGAAATCAGAATGCAAAGATAGTCCATCTGGGGGGAATGCAGTTCAAATGACAACCCTGCTGAAAGAAATACGGACTGATAGAATTGGACGTATAGTAAATGATGAGAAAGAAAGAATCCGTAGATGATGCAAAGTGTGTAAAAACCAAACGATTTATTTGTGCCCAAATGCCAAGTACATTTACATCCAAATTTTTTGAATTTTTCAATTCAAAAATGTAAACATTTCACTAGTATACAATGGTTGAAACAATTATAATTTGTACATGGATTCGGCCAATGATGCGTATTCGCAACATTTTTATTTTAGTAATAAATATGATTTTTCATGCACGAAACTTTTTTTCGTACCATAATGAATGTAGTTCAAGCATATTTTAATAAAAAAATTATAACATTACATAAAATTTCAATGCTTGGCCGGAAAAAAAAGCATAATATCGCTTTCTTTTAAATCGGCAAAATAATTATTCCGTGTGTGCCAGATTTTTTAAAAGTTAGGGTAAATCATCGAATTTTTAAATTACTGTTGTCAAACGCGAAGGCTTCTCGCGGGTCAACTAGATAAAATTAAATTAGAGAAGTGAGATTTTTAATAATTTTGTCTTTAACTTACGGCTTTTAGTACTATTTTGCTCTTTAAACTTTCAGTAGTCATTGTATCTGATTGTACGTTGCAAACTTGTGTTGTAACTAACTGAACAAATTTTTAGTTTTTTTTTTTTTAATGTAGGAACTATTCTCCTGTTTCGTTATCAGTAAGGCACATAAACGGCTAATTAGGTGGTGTATGTAACCATTTTTGTCAAGGTCATCACCCCTAGTATTCAAACAGGAAGCCCATATGACCGTGTCATCTTTCTGTTTAATTAGAGGAATTAACCGAATATTGGAACTGTTATTGTTTACATAAACGTGCTAGCAAATCACAGGCTAAAAAATGCCAACTTCACTTTAGGTTCTATTTAAAATCGTAATTATTATAGCCTGTGTAACGAGACTGGCGTCTAAAAGAAATGTTAATTTCCCACTCTCCGCACTTTTCCCCTGATTGTTGTCTTAGTTACGGCAATGTGGACTTTTCCCACTTATCTTTTACAACAATGGTAAAATGCATACGGTTAAAATTGCTTTGTGCTTAAACTATTATTCAATCAACGTTATTAACATACTTTTTGAAGAAACGGTTGCTCATGATGGCAGGTGATGCTAAAACAAATTATTTAGCACTAGATATGTTAGAAAACGTTTAGATAAATGAGATATTGAACCTATAAATAAAAGCGTAACCTAAATTCAATAAACATTAGATAAATGAAATGCTTCAACAGCAGTGAATGAAAAAAGAGTGGCGCTGTATTCTTTCGTGCGGTTTCCATGGAGACGATGCAAAATTTCTGAACTCTATACGCCTATTCAAAAGTAACAGAGTACATATCAAAAGTATAGTACATATCATACAGAAGAAATTCACTGCGCATTATTATAGTAATTTCCTTGCAAACCACTGTCTCTGAGAAAGATATTACCAGTGCACTGTGTGGGTGTAGTGACAAAGGTTAATAACTGGGGCTTTTAATCCGGGAGGGGGGGGGGCCTTATGCCCAATTACCGTAATAATACGAGGCGCGTTCAAAAAGTAAGGGCCGTTTGCTTGTATTTAAATAATGGCGCTTCTAAGCACAGTTTTAGTACTGCTGGGCCATTAACTGACTCATTGTGAAGCTACAGCGTCATTTATTTCATTTCTGAAGTCGTATTGTTGTCCGTGAATGCAAAGAACAATGGCCACGAAAATCGTTGATCCCACTAACTGTGAATTGCATTCTGTGATTCGTCGACTAATTAAGGCGTGCGATCCAAAACAAACACCTGGAAATTGTCATCAGGCATAATCTTCCTTCCTGATAACACGAATAATCACACTGCTGCCAAAACCAATTAAAACATTTAAGATTTTCGAAGAGAACTTTTTGACCACCCACCGTACAGTCCCGATCTTGCACCTAGCGACTACTTTCTCTTACATTTTAAACAGCGGCTAGGTAGACAACATATGGAAACTGAAGGGGTACTCAAAAACGCTTGTCAAGTGGTTCAACTCTCAGGCGGCAAATTTGTACGCAGAGTAGGGTGGTTCAAAAAAAAATTTTTTTTGCTACGGACCAAGGCGCACCCTACTTTTTTTACATTTATGTATGAGATCACTCCCCTAAAATTTCAGCTCTCTACTCTTAATGGAAGATGGTGCTCAAACACCCTTCATTTTTCCGCTTTTTCGTAATTTTTGCAATTTTTGAGTTTTTCAGACTAAAGAGACCATTTTCTTGGAAGAGATTTTTTTTTTCAATTATTCTCATTTTCCAACGCATAAATATTAGCTCAAACAATTGGAAAGTTTCTTAGTCGTTTGAATCTATATAGCAACACCTTTGATACAATTGATTATTTAGTAGATCGCAGCATACAATGTAGATTGCAGTACTACTTGTCTACATATGCTATGATTTTCAAAACTTAGGCTTGCCAAAATAGAGTTGTGGAAGAACTGTGCAAAATGTTTTTTATGTTTTTAAAGTAGTGGGATACAGAGAAAAAATTGCATGATTTAAAGTTTTAAACTAATAGAGCTAACAGTATCACAAGAAGAATGAATTAAATTATAAAAACTAATTGCACAAAATAAACAGTTGTAGCTAGTCTGTCATAGAACTCATCTGAAATTTAGGCAAAGATATTTACTTCATGCTTACTTTGGCCATCATATTCCTCACAAGTTCTATTCTTTTAAATAACTTTAAAGCGAAAAAATGTTTGGCAAAGAATTAAACAAACAAAAAAAAAAAAGAATGTTGCACATAGAACTTAAAAAATACTTAAACAAGTTTGAAGCTTCAACTGTGAACTTTTTATAAATCTATAGATAAATTTATGATCACTCTTGCTGATTATAAAGAGATTATTGAGTTATTATTAGTCAAATAGGGAGCCTATCTGAGAAAATCCAGTCTCTTATGTGCCTCAAAATATTTATGTTCCTATATAAGAAAGAGATTTTTCATTTAATCATGAGAGAAATAACCTAGGTACAACACTTTCTACAGTTTCAGCGCCTTTCTGTACAGTACAACAAATAGATTGAACACTAATAGATGCTATTAAAACTTCTGGGAATATCTGAACTTGGAAAAAACCCTTATAAGACCTGGAAATTGAAATAACAACTAGGACAGTTTTATTAAAGTACTTGTGACACCTTTCTGGTGAATTAATTAGTTTGACTTAGTTTTTCGTATCAAATTCTAGTTGAAAGAAAAACAAGTTATTATAAGAATAAAGATGTGAAATACAGCAAGTGTAGTACAGAACAATTGGATTGTTTTCAAACATGAATATTAGAGATTATTTTCTAACATTCTTCGTCCTACGCCCCAACGAATGCAAATATGATATCAATCACAGAATTAAAATAAAAAACTAAAATAAATAAATAATGGTAAATAACGTTGCTGAGGAAAATATTCAAATAATTCAAGAATTCAACAGAATTTTTTTCAATAATGAGGACAATAAGCAATTTCTTTCACCTGCTGTTGAAGAAAATTGAGTACTTATCCTTACTGAGACAGTAAAATATTCAATACTAAAAGTCTCTCTCTCTCAAAAAAAAAAAAATCTATATATTAATGTACATAGAAAGTTGAATTGCATAGCAATAAGTTTAAATATTTTGGCTTTATTTAAAAACTTCTAGCAAATTTCAGTATAACAACACTGCTTGGCACAAAATGAACTTCCAATGTATCTGACACTATTCTTGCTGTTTCTTATGTAATATGCCCCACTAAATCCAAACATGATCTCAGTTTCCCCCTTCACGGTAATCACTCGAACGTAACTGGAATGAATATAAATAATACTGAAAGGTTCTTTACTGAGTTAAATCTGCAGTACGACTCATATGTACGACATGCGATGTTTCCAAGATTTTAGAAAAAAAATTACAGCTTGAAAAATTTTTTGGACGTGGGAGTCATAGAAGCAGTTCAATATTATTGTGTTGCACCAGAAAATAAGAGTAAAATTTTGAAGCTGGAAAAAATGAGTTGTTGATGAAATGTTAAATATTTTACGGAGGGGGGGGGAGGGAATACCCCCATGAGTCTCCTAACTTGCAAAAAGTGTTCATGATTTTGAACTTTTTACCTCTCTAGCCCTGTAGAAGAATGTTAATGGTAAATATACTGCTTCCTTCCCCTCCAAATAATATCTATGAAATTGTCGAAATCTGATGAAAATAGGAGGGGAGGGGGGCGCTATTTTCGAAAAGTGGGAGGCAATGGGGGGAAAGGGAGTCCATATTAGGATTCAGGGGATCATTGAACATAAGAATCAGCAAAAATGATAGCAAACAAGTGGATTTTTTTTTTTTTGCTGCTCAACCGAAAAACGTTTGAAATTGACAAAAACTGGAAAACTGCTTGCGCTTTGAGCACCGTCTTTTTATTTAAGTAGGAGGTTGAAAATTTGGCAGTGTATTAGGGTGGATAAAGGTAAAAAAATGAGCCACCGCCGTGACCTCTAGGACAAGATTTTTTTTTTACCATAGGTTTGTGAACCACCCTAACGCAGAGGGGTTAAAGAAGCTGATGTAGCGGTACGAAAAATGCTTAGAAGTTAATGGCGATTATGTAGAGAATTAAAGTAAGTTTGTACCTAACTAAATATGACATTTTTTTTCTTATGAGTATATTTTTTTCTGTGACCGAACGGCCCTTACTTTTTGAACGTGCCCTGTAGTAAGTATAAGGAACTAAAGTTTTCCCAGAAAGAAAACAAGCTACTTATATGTGATCTACTTTTTAGAAAATTGTTTGCTTTCATTTCACTTTTAAAGTAAGTGAATTGGAGCAGAGCCAGTGAACAAAAATCTATCATCATATAACAAATCTTCAAGTTCAAGTCTAGAACAGCTACACGAGTTTTGAGAGAATACAAACCGCGTTTAATAAACAGCGATAAAATAAAGGGAAACAGTCGTTCTTTCAAATTTTGTTTTTAAACTCATATTCTCAGATTTCAAATCGAAACGACGACATAAGTTAAAACTGGATTTGAGAATTACTTCCTGAGCGCTTGTACATTGCCCCCTAAGTTGCTTTGAAAAATGTCACTGCGCCTTAGGAGTAAAATACTTCGTAATTGGATATCGTCTGACAACTAAGAATATTTTCTTTCTCCGGAATGCCGCTAATGAAGATTATTGGAAAATTCATGCTGTTACAAATTTAAAGACATTATAATGCAGTTTTGGATGTGTATTATTCATTGGGTCAATCGAATTCGAAATACGTATTTTTTGATTAGAGGACATGATAAATTAAAATTTGTGGTTTCGGTGCTCAGGATAAATTGCTTTTAAAAGGAAAAATATATGAAAGGCGTACATCTATGCTAAAACATATTGCATTTACATTTCGACCATAATAGAAAATTATTTTTTTTTAATTATATAGGAAACTGACCTCAAACAAGTTAGGAATCTTTAACTGTGCTTACAGAAGCATAATCTTTTTCAGCTGTCTACGACATTGGTTGAAGAACTGAAAAATATTCTGAAAACAAAACCAACATGTGGCATCTTTGCCAGAAAAAAGAAGGATATAAGGGCTTCTCAGTGACAATTTGAAAACCTCATGTGCATTGAGGCAGTTCTTGAACTTACCTGATTGAAGTCGTATTATATATGTATGTATGTATGTATGTATGTGTATATACACTGCGATGCAGAAGTTTAGACAAAATGCAAATATATGATTAAACAGAAAACTACTCGGATAAATGCTTTCAAATTTCTACTGCAGGTAGACAATATGGTCCCAAATACGTGTCTGGAGTTTTGAAAAATATAACCGAAAGAAAAATCGGAAATTGCAAAAGATATTTTTTTTCATTACTACAAAAGTTTAGACAAAAGTCAGATTTTATGCAAATATTCCTTGAAATGTGATTGGTGGAGGTAAGGCGTGACTATTTTCTTCAACTATAAAGTGCAGAGATTGCTCAGTGAATAATCAAAATCTTAAAATCTCTGTAGTTCTCGTGTAAAGAAGATGAAAAAGTTTGAAAACCTAAATTTGAAAGTGAACGCACTTTGTTAATTTTTAGTCTTTTAAATCGGTTCTAGTATGGTAGTACATTGTTTTTTACTTCGTGGAGAGCAAATTTAGGGCGCTTTTACACTTACCGACACGGCAACGATAAATCGTAAGCGATTGTCGTCATCCGACATTGGAGCACGCAAAATGCATTAAAATACGCTATGCGCTTTTCCATCTCCCGATTCCAGGACGATTCTGCCGTCTTCGACCGAACGCTGTCGTTTGTCGTCCCATTCGTGTCGGATGGCATCCGTCTCTCCTTTAAAATCGGGACGATACTCATCCATCTGTTTACTTTCTTCGAACTATATAGCAATTGCGTTTAAATTCGACATCTCTTTATTAATAAATATAAGCTTCAATTTGCAGACGATAAACAAAAGATGTAGCAATAAAACAATTTTATTCATTTTAGTTGGTATTTTGTTTCATTATTGTTGCTCAGACGATTTTTAATGCAACAAAAAAAAAAAAAAACTCAAGTTTTCATTCTGACAGTGTTGGCGCCGCCGAGGGATAAATGGCGAATCTATTCGCAAAGAAGCGATGGTGTCAACGAAGAGACGATTGACAACGAAACATATTTGTTAACGAATTCTCTTCATTATAACGAAATGGGTATACACTCGCTTAGTACTAAAGAGCACTACAATTACGAAAACAAAACAAAACTATATTGCGACGACCAACTTATATCATGGCGAACTGTGGACTTAATTTTAAAAAGTTCTGTGGCAAACTTTTGGGAGTTAGATCCGCCATTTATCGCTCTGCAATTCCAGCAGATAGTATGCGTTTCGTTCTTAGTAAACAAGGTGAGTGAGAATGTAATAAAGTTGTGAATATCATGCACTCAATATCGTATTTTTCATTTGTTTTCTTTTTCTGGAAGTAAAGTAAATATAACAGTCGTAATCTGATAAATGGAGGAGCCATAATAATATACGTGTGAGCACAGTGCTATCTCGAAATGAAATGCGATGGAAAATGACCCGTTCGGAGAAACGATATCGTTTGAGTGGAAAAGCAGTGCTATAAACGACACGACACGGTACTTATCGTTGCTGTATTACCGTCCGACTTTCGTCGTTGTCGTGTCGTCAAGTGTAAAAGCGCCCTTAGACATACTTATTGATCAAAAATGCCAAGAAAAACTATATTTCTTAAGGATGAAGGAATTGAAAAAACGGCTCGAACTGACGATTAGCCCCTTAATCCTACAAAACTTCAACTTGGATCAAAAACAGCATGTGACAGCATAAAAAGATGAACAACTCAATCAGGATGCATAAAGAAACAAAGAATTGTGTGCGAGTCTTTTCAGACACAGTGTCCCTAAGAAGCCAGATTTCAATAGTCAAAGCAGCACAGCATATGCTCGTCGGATCTTTTCTGAAGTCACGCTAATAGAATTATAATCCATCTAGGCGATCCAAATTTTAATAATTTTCATTAGAGAAAGTAACATTCATTTTTTAGTCACGATGGTACATGTGCTGCTTTTTCCATTAAATTTTGGCTCATTTGGGAAGCTATTAACGAAAAGGTTCAAGCACAATTCTTTGTTTTTTATGTATTCCGATTCAGTTGTTCATCTACTTATGCTGTCACCTGCTGTTTTTGACTTAAGTTGAAGTTTTGGAGGATTAAGGGGCGAATTGTCAGTTCGAGCCGTTTTTTTCAATTCCTTCATCCTTGGGAAATATAGTTTTTCTTGACATTTTTGATCAATAAGTATGTCTAAATTTGTTCTCCACGAAGTAAAAAACAATGTACTACCATACTAGGACCGATTTGAAAGACTAAAAATTAACGAAGTGCGTTCATTTTCAAATTTCGGTTTTCAAACTTTTTCATCTTCTTTACACGAGGACTATAGAGATTTCAAGATTTTGATTATTCATTGAGCGCTCTCTGCGCTTTATAGTTGAAGAAAAAAGTCACGTCTTACCTCACCAATCACATTTCAAGGGATATTTGCATAAAATCTGACTTTTGTCTAAACTTTTGCAGCAATGAAAAACAATGTCTTTTGCAATTTCCAAATTTTTCTTTCGGTTATATTTTTCAAAAAAAAAAAAAAAAAAACAGACATGTATTTGGGACCATATTGTCTAAATACAGTAGAAATTTGAAAAGCATTTTGCCGAGTAGTTTTCTTTTTATTCATATATTTGCATTCTTTTGTCTAAACTTTTGCATCGCAGTGTATATATATATACATACTTATACCATACGATATACTTATTTACAAAGAGAAGCTTTAAACAATCCTTAAAGTCTTCTGTATTATGTATGTACCATTGAGAACTACTACTAGTATTTCCAGGAAAACCGAGTTAGCTCAAGATCCGTGATTAATCTGAAGGATTTTGGAGTTCAAGTTGCGGGATAGAATCATCCAGTGACCATTTATTCCCGTATTGATTTGCGAAACATATTTGATTGGGTGCGGAACCATTGCGGATGTAAATATTATCTCTAAGCTTAAATAAACTTTAGACAAGAACGCAGCACACCGGCATTCTGCAGGAACGTATTCAGAATAAATATCATACGACTAAAATGAAACATCACTGCTGATATTTAATTAGTAATCTATCAATAGCAGGGTGTTATTGTACGCACTAATTTCTGCATTTAGATGAAGGAATGTTATAATTATGATTTTAGTAAAGATGTTTTCATTGTCAACATGAATTTGATACCAAAGATAATGCATGATAATTCCGAAATTTTAAAGATGTCTGAATACACGATCTTTTGACTGTTTTTGTAACTGATCCTTAGAGTCGGTACCTCGCTTCTTCAGGCTGAAAACTTTTTTCTCTTTATCCCAAAAGCTTAAGTACTTAATATTCTTTTCAATGTTTGTTCCAATAAAATTAATTTTATCAGTAATTTTTACACTGCAAACATTAAATTTTTGCTTTAACAGTACAATATTGGCAACAGAAGCTCCATACATACACACACCTACACGCCTACAGACACACACAAGTCTACTTGCGCTTACATGCCCTCCAACCCCCCCCCCCACACACACACTTATAGCAATTCAAAATTACTAGAAACATAATTTGAATTCACAATGTCACCTTTAAAATTATTAGTAATATTTTTTAACTCAAAAGCAGATACAAGATAGATTTTATAGTTTAAAAATAGGATAGCCATGGATTGATATGAGCAGATAAAAACAGATAAGTTTCAAAAGTTAAGTTATTAACAACAAAAAGCTTTTGCTAGTACAGTGTCCAAAATCAACGTTTTACTCTTGCATTTAAAAAAAAATCTAAAACCGTGATTTTGAGTTTTTGAGCCAACATAAAAAGTTAACTAATTAATTTATTAAACTGCCATAATATATTTTTTAAGTTTCTTCGATTAAATTCAACGCGTATATTTATCCATTAGACTAATTTTGTCTGTTGTTTCTTTCATGCATGGAGCATTCAGAGACAAAGTATGATTAGTTTTACATAAACTTTTTAAGTTTTGCTTAACTTTCTAATTCCTTCTTTTAAATAATTCAAATATGTTGATCATTCAACAACTACTTCAAACAAAAGTAAAACAAGAGAACTATGTTTATATTCCGACCAAAATAAGGATACGTGTTGACCAAATAAAATCGACAGCATTTCAAGAATTCCTCCGTTAACTCTAAGGAAAGTCGTTTTTATCAAAAGAAAAACACGTCTAAAAAACATTTCGATGCGGAAATGTTAAACTCCCTAAGGAAATTGAGCTTTCGAAAAAAAAATCTGAACTCTGTATTTTAAATTATGCATTCAAATCGAAACCTAGTTTTTCTGTTATTTCGAAAATAGTTCTATTGTCCATTGCAGATAAAAGAAATGTGAAAATATTTTAAAGCACGATAATAAAGATGCTTTTCAGCCGACACCGGCAAATAAATGAAATAATACATCACTTTTGTTGATAGAGGATTGGGTTGTAGTTTTTTTTTTTTTTTTTCTTTCTTTGATTTTTTAAAAATGTGCGACCAACAGAAAGCTTTTAAATTCAACTTCAGCTCAAAATAAGCGCAAACAACCACACACACACACACAAAAGAAAGAAAAATTATGACACATGAAGCATAAAATTACAAAGAAAAAAAAATCGGTTGTTTTTTCATTTCATTAGAAGTTATTCATTTCTACAGAATACACAATCATAATAATTGTGTCGTATAAGCACTAAAAAATAAAAATAACGTTTGTTTTCGTCTAACTAGTAGGCTTGTCGACCAGATAAAATATCTTAAATAATAAAACAAATTTCTGTCTTTGAAAATTACAATTCTGAAATCAGCATCCCCTTTAAGTTATCACAAAACCAATACTGTCGTGCTAAGCACAAAAGTCGTATCTGCACCCAAGTAGCACATTTCGTTTTTTAAAGGTTGTAAAGTGGTTATTAACGTTGTAACAACCGTTTAAAAACGTTTATAAAACGTTTAAAGGTTATTTGTGCTACCTGGGCACTTTTTAACAAATTTAAGTTATCACCACCAGGTTGTTCTTTGCGACGTATTTTATCCACAATCAATGTTTTATGGTCATTTGAGAACAAAAAGCATTTTTTAAAAAGTTATTAAAAAGTATCATGAAAATCAAATACATGGAGGAGCAAAGTTTTAGGCAGGAATTCAAGTGAAACACGGACGATCGCAACTCACCATTGCAATCGCAAATTCCCAAATTCGATAAGTTGCAATCGCTATAAATGCTAATCGCACTGACGTCACTACGGGTGGAGTCAATAAGAGCTCACAAGCAGTCAGCGATCTCCTCTTATTCGCCAAGTAGGCTGTGATGTTTAATCTAGCTCGTTTTTCATAGGCAAACGTCACGCTGACGTTACGATGTTTTTATCAAGAAATGTTCTAATGTAATTCACTTCCAGTAACGATTGCAATTAGCGATCGCCTGTTTCACTTGAATTTCTGCCTTAAAGAGTTATTTCTTAGTTTGGGCTGGACTGCAGATACCACTTTTGCCCTTAGCACGGCAGTATTGATGATTCCCAGTGTTATACACTAAAGTCTTTTTTCTTCTGCACATCAATTTTTTTTCTCTTCGGAAGCTTTATTATTAAAAAAATATAATACCCAAATCTTTCAAAATATGAAATACTAATTTTTAAAAAAGCTCTAGTTCTTACAACAAACTTGATAGACTCAAAAAACTACGAAATTCATTTCGTAGTTAAAAATTTTGGATGCTTTCAATGAAGTGTGTGTTTTTCCTTAGAGAAAAAAAACCCCTATATTTGTGTAGAATACTTTTAATTTTTCGCTAGTTTTCATACAATGGGGCGTTGCAAGTGACATAAAGCTTAGAAATTCCGAACAAACCATTGAATAAAATGTTAAGTTGTTCATTTACATAACTGATATCAATTAAAACTCAGGTTAAATATCTTTATTCTAATTTAAAGAATTGTAAAATACGGTAACATACATTTGAAAATAACGACTGAAGTATGCTAGTGCATTCACTATTACAAAAAAAAAATCAATAGAATAAATTTCCATTTCGAGAAAGCAAATTACTAGGGCTGTTCAATAAAGAATGGTCTTAAATAAATTAAGCATAATTACGGAAACGAATCCTTTGCTTGTTGATCTCATTTTTCAAATTGGTCCCAATACATAAATCCACCTGTCATATCTTTTTTTTTTTTTTTTCCTGTCTTCAAAGACATGCCGGAAGCCATTTTGGATCACACCCTTCAAAATTGCTTTTGAAGCTTCTGCTATTATGTCTGAAAATGAAAAATGCTCTCCCGAATGCGTTTTTTTTAAATTTGTAGATGTAAAGAAGGCATTAAGAGCTACATGGAGCATGGGGTACAATGAATAAGCCTCTAAAAATACAGTTTTTTGTCAGAAATGAGCATTTTCGGAATGTCTTTGCTAAACGTGTTTCATCCAATGGCAGAACTTTCGGAAGAAGGTTCAAAATGGCTTCCAGCATGAGTTTGAAGAAAGGAAAAAAATCTGACAGGTGTATTCTATGTAATAGGGACTAATCTGAAAAATGCCATTAACATTTGAAGCATTAACTAGCATAATTATGTTTCATTAATTTGTGATTATTAGTTAATGAATATTCCTAGTATTTAGCTGCAAAATGAACACTAAATTACGTCGAAGCTATTTTACAAAGTGTATTACTTTACAAAGTGTATTACTTTACAAAGTGTGTTACTTTACAAAGTGTTACGTTACAAAGTGTATTACTTTACAAAGTGTGTACACAATAAAAGTACAATGCGCAGCATAGCCTATGAAGGCTCTTGTGCCAAAAAACTAAACGCAACCAAACTAGTACAATGCAGGGCGGTAAACAGACTTTTGTTTCAGGTAGAGTTTTACCAAACACATGTCTCGTAAAATCTATATGATCGATAAAAATTGATTTCCTATTTCATATCATACTGTTTTTCGTTGCAATAAAGTCTTGAAGGGCATGAACGGAAAAATGTAAAAAAAAAAAGATGACGTATATTTTCAATGAAAGGAAGTAGGTGGGGTATCTGATGTGCGCAATGCATAACTTAGCTCCTGTTAAATATTCGATGGCTTTTAATCACTCAATAGGGTATATGCGTTTCCTCATAGACGCGCATTCGAAGTAATACTTTGCAAATTTCTATTGTGTGAATTAGAGTTTGGCGCTTTCAAACTTAAAGACTTTTGGTGCTATTGGTTATGGTATTAAAAATGGAAAGAAAAAGGTGTATCGTTCTGTA
>JAXGGA010007883.1:0-59940 GCA_038373865.1 Uloborus plumipes
TTTTATGAGTTAGGGTTCAATTTAGCGCTATTGGCGGTATTTTGCGAAAAATCCACTGAATGATGTTAAAATCGGCGATATTTAGATAATGAATTCTTGTAAATCATTTTTTGCTTTGTTTCGCGGTACATTAGGGGCGTAAATGTTTGAATTGTCATCTTGCTCATTCCAAGCATTATTTTAACACTTACGATATCTACTAAAAAAATTACACGTAAAAGGAAGTAGTGTGGGGTCCATACCACATGTTTTTCTTTCAAATAAAGTTTCTCTCCACTAGCAGACAATATTTTTCACGATTTCAAAGATACACAAGCCAAACTTGGCAGACGACAAACAAAAATGCAGCAATGAAATGATTTTATTTACATTGTTTTGTTTTCCTTTAATTACAGTTGCTTTCATATTAACAGACGATAGTTTTTGCAGTTTAATCCCTAGCTGTTGCATTTTTACTTTCTTCTATATCTATTATATAGAAGAAAGTATTGGTTTCGTGAAAATTTTCGAATGTCGAATTTTGACGGATTTGCACGTTTTGAGGTGCGCTGAGTCCATTTCGACCATTTTTGGAAAATGTCTGTCTGTGTGTGTGTGTGTGAGTCTGTATGTGTGTGACCAGTTTTTGTGGCCGCGCTAGAGCAAAAACTACTGCATGAAATCGAACAAAGTTCACCTTTACTTTTCTCACTTATGTAACCAATCATTCGAATTATTGAGATGCTTCGCGTCCTTCAAGATGGTGAGGAATAGTTTCAGTAAGTTCAGACTCGGCGGAATCAACGAAATTGGTCATAGGTAGACCCTACCAAGACAGTGCTGATTCATTTGCGTGTCAATATCTCGAAGGGGGTGAGCAATCGCACGTGTTCTGCGCGGGGTGATTGCTATATCTCAGGAAGTAACAAGCGGAATCAAACGAAATTGGTCCATAGGTAGACCCTATTGAGTACAATCGCTGATTCAATTTGTGTCAATATCTCAAAGGGGGTGGAGCAATCAAAAGTGCTTATTTTGTCATTGCACCTACTGTATCTAGCGATAAAAATACTATGTAAGTGCAGCTTATGAGTTTCGTGATTGATTTAGTTAAGCCTTCATTCAAAATTCTCATTATCATTGTTATTATTGTTTCATCATGCAACCACGTTTTCAATCAAAATGGATTTCATATTTAATCATTTATTACGCTTAATCGCTTTCAAACTTGATACTTATTAATTGATATCTTCGCTAATTAAAATCGTATAATTATATAATTGAAACTAATGAAGCTTGCAATGATTTCCTATCTATCGGTACATGGTTCTGCATTTGCAGGTTATTACGATAATCGGGAAATGGAGCTGTTCCAATTATTGGGCGAGTACGTATTTATTTGTAACGGAATTCATAAGATAGATATAGAAGAAAGTTTCGTAAAGACACTCAGTTTTTAATAGTACTATGAAAAAAATCTTTAGCACAACAAGCATTTCAAGCGCTCTTTTTCACAAAATGATTTCTTGTTTTGATGCAAAGTACAAAGCATTAACTGATTTGTAGTAATTTTAAAACATCTGGTGTGCACGCCACACTACTTCCTTTTACGTTTAAATTCCATAATAAATGCCTCAAGTGTTAAAATAGTGCATTAGAGTGAGCAAGATAACAATTCAAACATTTACACCCCCAGTTTGTCACGAATCAAAGCAAAATAATGTTTTACAATGATTTATTTTCTAAATATCGCCGATTTTAACATGATTCGGTGAATTTTTTGCAAAATGTGCCCAATAGCGCCAAATTAAATCCAAATTTAAAAAAAAAATCTTTTTTTCGCCAAATTTGTCGCCAACTTGGCGGCAAACACTTGGCGACCAAAAGTTTGGCGATATATCGCCAAGTGGTTGCACCAAATCATATCGCTCAATCTGCATTGAAATTAACATTGATTTACCCCACAAAGGGGTAAAAGACCCCCTTTGGAACATTCGAATGCAACCACAAGGGGAGGTGCACAACGAGCACCCTCAGAGCCTACATACCAAACTGGAAGCTTCTACAGCACATAGTTTTTGAGTTATGCGACATACATACATACATACGCACATACATACAAACATACATATGCACATGCATACGTACATACAGACGTCATGAGAAAACTTGTCGTAATTAACTGGGGCATGGTCGAAAAGGATATTTCGGCTGTTTATATGTTAGTAGGTACATATGCATGTGCTGATAGGTCGAAAAAACTACTCAACATTCATTCGGGGGTGAGCAAAATCAAAATTTAGACCGAATTTTGAGTGAAATTTTCTTTGTGATCACAATACTTCCTTTACTAAGTAAAAGGAAGTAAAAATGGCTGAAGAATCATCAAGTTTTGCTTCATATTTTGCATAATACAATACAGTTCATTATATTTTTTAATTATATTTCGCGTTCGTTTATATTAAATCTATATCAAGTGGATACACGGTATTTATGTATATTTTTAAATAAAACATATCATTCACAATGCAATAATATATTTTGTAATAACATATCTACTCCGCATGTTGTCGAATATGTAAATACTGGATATTTAGTAGCATACTGTGCAGTTACTGCCGACTGCCAGTCAATTCCGCATGACAATTAGAGTGAAAAAGGCAGGTAAACGGCAGTATCTGCTTTACCTCTCTCTGCGCTTGCAAAATCAAAATTCAATCGATTACCCAAAAAATATATCGGTATAAACATATAGTATCACCTATATTCGAAGTTCAATGTTTTATTGATCTTTGTGGGAAATCAAAAACGCGTTTCTTCAATTATCTCGAAAACTCATTTTTGCAGATACTGCCGTTTACCTGCCCACGGCAGTATTATCCCTGGTAGGAGTTGCTATACTGTATGATTAAAAAAAAACTTTTCACTAAAAGCCTGTATTTATGGTTTGAACCTTGCACAGGTTTTACTCAAAACTTTTTAAAGTCTACTAACGTCTCTTGGCTTCTCACTACCCCAGTTTAAACAAATGGCAGAAAGTGCATATAAACAAATACAGCTCGTAACTACCAACTAACAATACAATACAATTAGCTTCTAAATCTTAAGGTTGTTGGCGGATATTCCATGGAAGTCCAAAGAAGTAAAGCTAGTTGGCTATAGCTAGTGACTGCAATGCTGGACCAAAAATTGTTCGATACATAATGGTACATGCATGTTCCTGTTCTTCTGCCAAAGCCCTTCTTAACTTTGTAATAAAATTAATTTCAAGTTAACATGTAATTTTTTGTGTTTTATGTTAACATACGATTTTGCATTGCGTGATTGGAATCATTTCAAGGAAAGGATCTCCTTGATTTCATTTTTGTGTGGCTTAAATAATGTTTTAGAGGAAATGACATTTCCTAGTACAAGATTTAAATTCATGAAAAAACTACCGTTTTTTCTACAATAATCTACATTTGTTTTCTAACCAGTTAACGAAGTATCCAGTGTTTTCTTTTATTGAAATGAAATTTCAGTAAAATAATATGTTTGATGCAGTTCAATCTTTAATATTTTCTCTTATTGCATTCTGATTTAGTTTTTAATGAATTAAATTGGCAAAATATTATCTGAATTCTACAGATGGATAAAAAGATTATATCAATACTTAAAATCATTGCAAAATCTTGCCAAAGTTAATCAAATTTGCAATATTAGTTTACATTGGACATCTATAACTAGATTGCTGAGTGAAAGTTCTGCATTTCAGTCGAAATGTTTAATTTTGGAAAATGTTCCTAAACATTTTTTTTTTCTGAACGAAAACTTTTTTCTGAACGATTTGAATATTCATCAAAAGTCAAATGTCTGATAAAAACGCACTAAACATGTTTGACAAATTTTCAGGGAAAGAAGCTCTAGTTAAGGCATTAGCTTCAAACTTCTGGTTAATATTTCTATCTGGAATAGATATTTTCCCCGAAAACAGCAAGAAACAGAAAAGGCACAAGCAAATTATTGCAAAGTATTATGCATATGCGTGGATATGTTTATCGTTGTTCAAGACCTTCGCTCCATTGAGAAAATTTTTTATTACTTCCAACAAAAAAATAATTTACGCATATGCCACCTATTCCCTACTTGTCGTAGTACTACGGATAACTTTATTGAAAAAAAGAAAAAGAATTTTGAAGATACTAAAAAATCTAAACTCGCTGTTTGTTGTATGCAGTTTAGATCATACAGATGTTCAAGCAATGAAAAGAAAATCACTGTTGAGTTCAGTGTGTCTTTGCATATCAAGTGTTGTTATAGGAACAGTTCGATTTTCTGTTGCGAACATATTGAAGAAGTCCGCAGGAGGAACAAGATTTTTTACTTATGAACAGAACATAGTTTTAAATATTGCTTTAGAAATTGTAGAGCTTTTTGGTAGCATCATCTTTCCTGGGAGCATAATAATTTTGTACTGTATGCTTTGCGAGGAATTAAGAACTGTTGCTTCGAAACTTAAAAGAAATCTCAGTAATAACGATGAGTTGAAGTCAAATTTACAAATCATCAGAATCCACAGGATTGTTATTAGCGGTTTTGCTGACTTTGAAACTGCATTTTGCTTTCCTATTTTCCTTATAGTTTTAATCTCATTTGGGATCTTGTTCCTAGGGGCATATCACCTACTTTTTTCAAGAATAACTTGGGGTGATTTTGCATTCGCTTCTGGAGTAATAGTTATGCAAAGCGTGTTCCTTTTTCTACTCTCTTGCTTTGCTTCAAAAGCGACTGAAACTCTCAACAAATACAAGGAAGAAGTTCGTAGAATACCAGCGAAATTTCCAAAGATGTATAGGAAGATAAAACTTCAAATTTGTTTTGATAAGGAGCAACTGGCTCTGACTGTGTGGAAAATCTGCCCGATTGATCGAACCTTAGTTTTACGAACTTTTGGTGCATTACTGACCTATGGAATATTAATTGCAACTTTTAATAAATAATAGCAAATATCAGTTTCACGCTGCACCAGGCCCGTCATTTAGAGGGGCAGGGGGGGGGGGTCAATCGCCCCCCTCTGACTTTGAGAAAGCAATGTATTTACATATTAGTGGGCGTGGTTTTTGTTGTTTTCTGGTGAAATTGTATTGTGTTTTTACCCTTTGCCCCCCCCCCCTGGAAAAACTTGAAATGACGTCCCTGCGCTGCGATGTAATAAAATCCCTTAAAATTTTCTGTTTTAAATCGCCAGAAACTACGCAAAACCTTAAAAGTAAAATATCCGTAAATGCAACGGTCAAGGACAAACATGATGGTTTTTTTACCATACAAGACAATTTTGTCCAGTAAAAATTACGAAGTAGATCGGAAACACGCCGGTTCTTTTACCATACAAAAACAAAGTTTTTCAAAGTTTATTGACATACAAGACAACACAAAAAATGTTTACTGTAAAAAGAGAGGAAGCACAGATGGTAATCAAACCCATGACCTCCGGTTTAGAAGACGAATCTTCTACCAAAGAGCCATTGAGGCCCTCAGCGCTACGATGTGGTCTCCTCTTGTCGATCAAGAATAGTGCGAGATCGATGTGCTGCCAATTGTTGAAAGACGTACAGCTTAACCGAGTGGCGCGCAATTTGAATTACAGGATGTTCCAAGCCGTCAAAATAATTGCTGAAAACTAAGAACAAGTGTTGAAAACAATATTCAAATTAATTAGAAAAGAGAAGGTTTTTCACATGTTACGCAGTGCCGTATGAAAAGAAAGATTTAAAATTGACGATTTTAAATCCTTTATGGCTGGAGCTGAAAACGGAGAAGAACCGTTTTGTCAACAAAAACGAATTTAAACGTTTAAACCGTTCATTATGCGGAAAAAGGTCGGGGGAAAAAACCCGGCTATTTTTAGTGTGTTAAGTGTTGAAAGAAACTAGATGATTTAAACGTAGTATTTTACTACCCATCAGTGTTTCTTGCATGACAGTTCAGGAGTTGGAGCAGATATTAGTAAATGAAGGGAGCAAATCCAATCATTGGCTTACAAAGATCCCATGTCACATGGTTCAACATCGGCGAATGAGAGATACGTTTTGCGTAAAATAAGTAAAAAAAAACTTTACTCTCTCCACCTTTAAGGGGTTACAGTACCTTTCTAACAAATTTCTTTAATTTAAGTGAAAAAGTTAATTCTTTGAAATATTTGTTTCTGCACTTGTTTAAAAATCAATAATTTATTTTCAAACATCAAAATTTTTGAAAACTTTTTTTGAAAATTTGAAAAATGTAAGAAAATTTCAGTTTTTTTAAAACCCTAAGGCTTTTTTGTTTCTGCACTAATTTCAAAATTTCTTTTTGCGAAATGATCACATGGAAAACCTCAACAAATCTGTGCATTCATTTTCTTATATTTTGATTAGAAAATATTTTGTGACCTTTTATGTAAAAAATTCTTAGAAAATTTTGTTCTTCGAGGTTTAACAAACTCTAAAAATTTTTGTAATTTATAAAACACTTATTCAATGCACAGTTTTGTTAAATATATTATCCTGAGTGCAAAAAATATTGCTTTAAAGTTATATCTTTAATAGAAAAAATTCCTTAGCATTTCTAGTAACATAGAAACACTAAAAACTGATCACCGAGAAAAAGCACTTTAAAGTTTGGCTTTTCCATTAGAACACATAGCATGTATGCCCTAAAGTCACTCATAACTTTTTAAATAATTTAGCTAGAACAATGCTGTTTTTTTCTGAGTGTTTTAAATAACTTTTACTTTTGAAATAAGCAATAAAAAAAATTTCGGTCTTTTGGTCATTTTTGAGGTACTGTAACCCCTTAATCCTTCTCAACGGTTCAGACAAGCAATTTCTCTATGAATAACCTCCTCCTCCTCAGCGACAGAGTCTTGATACTTGCACAGTATTTTGGTGCACTATATACCCGAAAAATTCAGTAGACCATGCCCAATAGTTTCACATTTTTGATAAGGAAGTCAAAGCGTATGTACTAAGTGTTTATTATCTAGAAAAGCAGCAAAATTCATGCCTACATATTTGAAAAGAAAACATTAATTTATTACAGTCAGGCGGGGCCTGGGAAGAACTTTATACAAAACTTTTTAACGCATCAGCCAACTTGAAGCTCGCATGTGTGCGTGCGTTGCCATTTGTGTGTGTGTGTGTCCTCCTTTGATATCATGTCCTGCATGGTGGTGCAGCCTTACTGTTGCCACTGTATCATTTTTCATTTTACAATTTCTATTATGTTGTTTTTGTGTAATTAATTATATGTTGCAGTTGTTTTATGTTTTTGTGTAACTTTATGTTGTAACTGTCTCATGTTTTTGTCTAACTATATGTCATAACTGTTGTGATTGCTTAATAAATAAAGCCTGGAGGGTGCCACTACAGGTTAAGTCACAATAACGACACGTAAAGTGGTTCCTCTAGGATTGAAATGGAGTGAAGCCTTTCTATTACAGACTCCGACTCGCTCCGCAACCCTGTCCAGCATAGGATTCCTGCAGGAGAGATGGTGGAGACGTAGCAGACTGTTAATTTGATAGAGGAGCTACACGACGTTTGAGTTCCAAAAAGAAAACATATAGCAATTTATCACTGCCAGAAATAAAAATAAATAAATAAATAAATAAAAACAGGGCATTTAAGAAAAATCATGTGTCCTATCCAGTAACGTATTTCTAATTTTCCCACAAAAGAGTTTCCTACCTTTATAGTAAAATTTAATTTCAATTATTATTCAAAGTTTTGTGTTTTACGTAAAAAAAATTTTACATTGCGTGCTTGAAATCATTTCAATGAAATGTTCCCTTTTATTTCATTTCTGTTAGACTTTAATAGCTTTTTTGAGGAAATGGCTTTTTTTTTTAGGAAACTAAAATTTATAAATTACTGTTTTATTACAACCACAATCTTTTTATAGCCCACATAGATTTTACGATCATCTCAAATTTAAATTTAATGTATATGGTGTTCTGAATAAAAAGGAAATTTCAGTCAAAACTTCGTATTTTATCCCCCTCTTAAGTCAATCTGATTTACATTTTAATTAACTGAATTCTCAAAACAATATCTAAAATTTTTAGATAAAAGAAAACAACAAAATGTGATTAGGTTTTCAAAAGTTATAGATCATAAAAGATAAAAATGTAGATAATAAAAGCTGCAAAATTTGTTCGCATTGAATATCAATGACTTGATTACTACATAGCGCTTCATTTCAATCAGTGTGTTCAAGAGCGTTTTATTTTGCAATGGTTTCTGAAGTTTTTTTTTTTTTTCAGAGGAAAACTTGATTCACATAGTCAAAAGCCAGACGTATCGACGCACCGAGTATGTTCGACAAATTTTCATTGAAACAAACTCTTGTTCAAGCATTATCCACAAATTTCTGGCTAATATGTATATCTGGAATCGATATTTTCCCCCAAAACTATAAGAAACAGCAAAAATACAAGCAAATAATTACAACGTATTATGCATACTTGTGGATTTCTTTTTCCTTGTTCAAGACAATCGCTCCTTTAACAATATATTTTGTTACGTCCAATAAAAAAGCAATTTATGCATATGCGGCTTATTCCCTACTTATCGTAGCGTTACGTATAACTTTATTAAAAAGGAGAAAAACAATTTTAAAGATGCTGAAAAATCTAAACTCACTATCAGTATGCAGTTTAGATCATACAGATATACGAGTAATGAAAATGAAATCACTATTGTGCTCAATATGTCTTTGCATATCAAGTGTTGCATCAGGGATAGTACGATTTTCTTTCTTGAATGTCTTAAACAAGAGAGCAGGAGAAATAAAGTTTTTTTACACTGAACAGAACATAATTTTGATTATTGCTATAGAAGTTACAGGACTATTTGATTGTATAGTATTTCCTGGAAGCGTAGTAATTCTGTACTGCATGCTATGCGAAGTATTAAGAACTATCGCTTGGAAACTTAAAAGAAATCTCAGTAATAATGATGAGCTGAAGTCAAACCTACGATTCATCAGAATTCATAGGATTCTCATAAATGGTTTTAGTGACTTCGAAGCTGAATTTGGCTTTCCAATTCTCATTGTTATTTCGATCTCTTTTGTACTCTTATTTCTAGCATCATACATTTTCTTCTTTTCAGGAATAGGCAATGGTCATTCTGAATTTGCTTTTGCAGTACTAATTTTGCAAAGTTCGTTCATTTTTCTGCTTTCCAGCTTCGCATCAAGGGCAACTGAAGCTGCCAACAGTTGCAAAGAAGAACTTTTCAGAGTGCCAACTAAGTTTCCCACAATGTATAGGGAGATAAAACGTCAACTCTATTACGGCAAGAAGCAAGTGACTCTAACTATTTGGAAAATTTGCCCGATTGATCGAACTTTAGTTTTAAGAACTTGCGGAGTATTATTGTCCTACGGAATATTGATTGCAACATTCGATAAATAGTAACATGTATCGGTTGTACGTTGTCCCTTGCAAATGTAATTATAAAAATTACCAAAATTTTATTATAATCCTTAACTAATAACCAGAGTTTCGTGCATTTTACATTTTAAACAGAAAAGCAATCAGAGTGATTTTTATGGTAAACGACCCAAATTCTTCGCAATAAGTACGTAATAAGGTAGATTGGGAGAAGACGCCATATTGGGGAAGATGCCATATTATGTGTTTCACTCGCAAGCATCAACAAAAACAGCTAGCCAGGACATGGACAATGAGAGTATACATGAATTGTTTTTGGTTGAACGCAGGTTTAAGGCGTTTTTATAATGTTTGGTATTTTTTACCGCTTTGATGATCACCCGGAATAGGGATAAATGCTTTTGGATAAGACGACGTATTTTCTTTTGGGGAAGATGAAGAAAAATTTTTCTCAAGAGAAAACTGTAATCCTACTTAAAATATATACCTAGAAAGCTACACCGAACCATTGGAAACATGTGATTCGATGAAATACATTGCATGCAGCAGTTGACGCTAAAACATTGTGTACGCCATCTACTCCAACGGTATGGGGAAGATGCCGAAATGGAAGGGTTTTGTAACCATTAGTTTTTGGTGGTAAAAAATTGTTTTTCAAAGCAAAACCGATTTTTTTACCAGCCATAAAAGTCCATATTTTGTGGATAAATTAGATTTTTAAAAATAAAACCAATGCCCTATTTAAAATGAAACGAAGTCAAAAACTAAGGCGTCTTCTCCCGATCTAATTTATATATGAACAAAATCTTGTACAGGGTATCCCATAAATATTGTGACAAATTTTCAGTGAAGTTAGTTAAAATTATTCAGAATAGCATTGAAAATTTGTTAATTGAAAGAAAATCAGAGTAATTTAACATAAATAAATAAATAAATAAATGTTGTCCTAAGCGCACCCGAATGTTCATATAGTGTTTTGCATTAATTTTTTTCCGCTTATTAGTTAAAGTTATGTTTTTAGTTGAAGAAGTGAGTGATAAAATACACCCCAGCTAAAACAAAGTAAAAAAAGAAAATCTCATTGCAAAATTTTTTTTGAAAAAAAAAAAAAAAAAAAGCAAAAGAAAAGAAGGAAAAGAGAACCGAAAAAGAGGCAGTGGCGGAACTGGCCTATGCTTTCATTGAATAATATAAGCTTATATTGCTGAAGGTATATTAAAACAATAAATTTATTTTTTGTTATTACAGTTAAATTTATCGATTCGACATTATCAACTTCAATGTTAAGAGCTAATGTTACGCAATAAAAGCATAGCTTCTGTCTACCAGTCGTAGGTCTGCCAATTTTTAAAGTAAAAAAATACATATAGCCTAATCCTAAGTGGGGTGAACTCTACCATATTTTCAGTTAAAACCCAAATACTCTAGCCGATTGCTAAACGGAGGTTTTGCCGTGGATCGAATAAAACAATCAAGATTGTTAAACGAATTAGCTTTGAAGGTAACAAGTGGAAAGCTTTTTTTTCCTTGTTAAAATCGCTCTTTTTTTTTTTTTTTTTTGTCAAAAACGTCAGTTTTCTTTCAATCGGGTAATCTGTTTTCTGCTGGTTTTATTAGTCGCAATTTTAATTAATTAGTCAAAACTGATTACAGTTTTATCGCTTTGATCAAATATTAGAATGCATAGAGTATCTGCAGATTCCGTCTTATCGTATGAAAATTTACGTCAAATTGTGAAGAAAAAATTCATGTCAGCTTGACTGAAAAATAAGAGGTATTTTAAACCTATCACTCCTAAAAAAAACCCATATGCTGTAACAAAAATATGTTTTTATTGAATAACGTTTCAGAAATCGGACATTTTAAGAAATTAATTTAAAATTAAGTGTTTGAAAAATTAAAGTTATTCTATCTCCATATTTTTCCTTTTTGTTTTCGTTTATTCTACCAATATCAGTGAATAAGAATAGTATTTTTGATTGAAGAAAACACCCCCAATGTTAAACAGGTTAACGTTGAGGTGGAATGCCTTTTTATGCCGTTTTTTTTTCTTTTTTTTTCAGTTCCCTCCCAGCGCCAACGTGCGATGCCCTGGAATAAAGCAGAGCGATAGCTCTAGTACTGTGCCTTTGCATAATTTTTCAAGATCTGATTATTTCAACTTAACTTAGTAAAATGTACTATGTTCATATATACCTCTCCCAGTTCCTGTGAGCAGGAAAAATTTATGCTTTAAATTAAAACAGAATGAGACGTTCTTTACAGGATGTGCTGATACCATCACGAGGATATCCGTTAATTGTCGTTTAGCAAGAATTTGCGAAAGAAGTATCAACTAACAAAAAATTAAAACGAAATTAAACGAAAATAACATGATTGCTTTTTAATTTCATACTTTTATTCCAAATTTCGGTTTTGCTCGTTTGTTTTCGTTTGTCTTCAAATTGTTTGTGGTTCGAGTTAAAGTGTACACTCCCGCCCCCGTCCCTTTTTTTTTTCTTATTGATCCGTTTTCTGAAGCAACATTGATCTCTGTTAAAATTAAAACAAGGTGGAGCGAACTCAAGTGTTTGTTTTCAGTTCTCCTTTATTTTCTCTCTGAACTTGCAAGTTTCAATTCAATAAGTTTGCTGGTTTTGCCTAATACTACTATTGGCCGGTTTAGATAATTTGGGACAGTAGACTCAATCTATCTGTGGGGTACTTTTGAATTGCACTATCGAAAATGAAGTGTTGTAAAAGATTGCCGCAATCTGTTACCATGACACTGGCATTTGCATGGATATTGAAATGGAATTACCCACTTCTTTTTATTCCATAGTATTCATGATTCATGAATGATGGAGAACAATGGACACCATAATCACAATCACAAAAAACTTTTTTTTTTTTAATTTATTCTACACAGATCAACAAGATGATCAGCCAATTGGACCCTTTTCCCTGATAGCGCTGAAGAAATATTCCATAAAGTTATTATCCTGCTATCCGGTCATGATTTTCTCATCTCTTCAAGATGAGTGACAAGAGTCTTATGACCTCATGCACTCTGCCACTCTCTCTCGCGGTGGGCAAGAGTTGAAATACCGATTGCGCAATCACGGAAGCCCTAATTAATCAATCATGAACGCCCCTGCAAGTGTTGCGTCACCGAGTGGATTATTTTATTTTTCCCTGCATATCAAGCCCTGCATACATGGCAGAGAAAAAAAAATACCGCACCCCTTACAGAGTTCTGGAAGTATAAAAAAATTATCAATCACAGAAAAAAAGTTCTGTTTAAGTGGGGCTTCGTTGTCGAAAGCGAATTATGCTGCCATAATTTTGACATCGTATCAACCAAGTATTTCTAGCAGATTCATTAAAACCGGATTCTAGTTAAACCAGGGCACACTATAATGGGTTCGAATACACTTCGATCACAACAATGCGATAACATTTTGTATGTCACATTTTACGCGGAGTTTAGTTAGTATTTTATAAAGTGTTCCTTTGTCCTTCAAAGATACGTTTAAAAAGCTATTAGTATTCTAAAAAGAAAGATTTTTCTAGTCCTGTTTAAAGGCAATTTATTTATTAACTCATGGTTTCTTTAGCTTTTTTACTACAGTAAATTTTAAAGCATGAAAAAAAAAAATCAGTGAAGGCTTTTCTCAGAAGTTATAATTTCTTAACTATGACGATGTTGCAGCAAAGGAGCCATATGCGTAATTAAAAAAAAGTTTTTTCGAAGCATTTATATCAAAGGACAATTAAAAGACTTGGAGGAAGAAGGGGCTATGTTACATTAAAAAAATAAACACTCTGGACAATGGTAAGCAATGGATACAGGTAAGCAAATAAAACTTGGTACATCAAAAAATGGATGTCATTAGACCGATTTCATACGCACACTAACGGCAAAACCAGAAAACAATAAAGCTGCAACAATAAAACTTTGAACTTTAATTACTCGCAATTTCTGTTTTGTCACATAACCCCTTCATCCCCCAAGCCCTTCAATTATTACAGCTTATTGTTTGTTGTTAACTCACTACATGTTTTATTTAATATTATTACTTATTATGCATTTATTTATTTACAAGATGTTACAATTGGTCACTGTGACCTGTCAAAGAAGATTCTTATTTAATAAACCTGGTGAAGATTCAGAAAATTTAAAGACAATATTGGGACTTTTTCTCTTAATAATTTTTTTTAAAAAAAACTTTTGCGATTCTTAATGTTTTTGTCATTAAATGCCTTGCATATTTGACATGCGAATATGCCCGTGCTTTATCATTTGGTAAAATTCGGAATTTCATTCAGAAATTGAGAACTCCCACCTCCCAAAAATCTTAGTTCTTGGTACTCCTGTTTATTTTATCTCAATGTATTTTTGAAACATAATGGAGGTACTTTCGAAAATTTAGATTAATCAGATATCAAATGAAATATTAAGGCAATCTATTGCGTACCGAAAAAATGTATGTATTAATAGAGAGAATATTTTTTTTCAGTTGAGCAACAGCAATGAACTTTCACTTCGGATCTAATCAGATTCTCAAAGCTCACTTCCTCAAAGAGCAAACAATCGTCATATTCCTACTTCCCCTACACACCCGCCACCTCTCTTAATGTCATCTGTCAGAAAAGTAACATACTATCAGTGGCGAAACTGCTTTGACAACAAGCATCGCGTTCCACGAAGAATGAATTTGAGTGTCGCTGATTTTCTGTTGACTTTAACTGTCATCATCTGTCAAATATTCGGTGCAGCAGGCTTGGATAGAGTGCCTAAACTTTTATACGTGGCTGTGGACGGATGCCGGTGGGATTATTTAAATGAGGGGCACTACCCCGGTTTTAAGAAGCTCTCCGAAAAAGGAACACATGCTCCATATGTGACCCCGATTTTCCCATCTAATACCTATCCAAATTGGTATTCATTGGTTACAGGTGAGTACTTGAGTATTCTTGTATTAGTGTAGGTTTAGCTTTAGTTTTTTGAAGTGTGCCAAAATGAAAAACAAACATTCTGGAACGAGTGAAAGTAGGATGAAAAATGATAAGAACTACACAAACATTTAAACAGGTGTGACCACTGACCATTCGCGAAGAGGTGTTGATGCAGACTGCGAAGATTTATTTTTTGGAAGTCTCGGCAATTGGTACATACTTGTGGAGGGGGGGGGGGAGAGTGATACAATTATTTTTAGAAGGTGGACAGTGGACACCCCTGGTTTATACTTATCACTAGCTTCACTATGAGGTGCGAGGGGCCCACTTCCTGAGACACTGTTTTTTTTTGTGGGGGGGGGATGAAGCAAGCAGTGGATTTAATAGTTTATAAAAAAAATAAGTACATCAATTCTGAAAATATCTCCAATATATTTTATATTACATTTTATCTAGCAAATCTCAGCAAAAATTGAGCGCGATTTGCAGGGGGGGGGATACATATGCTTCTAAGACAAATTTTCAAGTTATTTTCCATCGTAAATCAGACTTAACTGCAGATGATCTCTTATAAGCCCTATCACAAACTTCTCTAATAAGATTTTAACAGTATTGACCAAGCTTATTACGAGTCCAATGTCCTTAATATGGCGCTTCCATTGCAGAAATATCCCGGTGAAAGCTCTCCCCATGCTCGTTGCTCACCGCTTTTTATGACCGTTTCTCATACTTTCAGGGAAAACATCTAAGTGAGGTGTTAAACTATGAATTTTCAGTGACGTTGAACACCCGAATATAACTTTTCAACAAGACTTTAATTAATTTTTCATAGTTAGAACTTCTATTATTCCCTAAGAATATTGTCACAACATTTTTAAAATCGATCCTTGCTGTTTTTTTCTAAATCACTTAAACTAGCTTCAAAGCTTTAGTTCTTCATAAGCTTTCTTATTTGTGGGCTAATGAAAACACTCTACTTCATTTTTGCATAAATGAGTGATCAGAACTGTTTCTTTAAGTATTGAAATTCACACCCTTCTTTATCCCTTGCTTTAACGAAATTCTTCATCAATTCTTCATTGTTTACGTGCAAAGGTGGGAGAATATATATTTTTTAATTTTATAGAGGAACATTTTGGACATTTTTTTTCATCAGTAATATATTGTTTGCTCTCTGGCCAGTTTTTTTTTTTTTAATGTTCATGTTTTGCCCTGTTGTCCCACTCGCATAGAAAGCAGCAATAGCTCGTGTTACTGAGTTGCAGACCAATGAGAATGGCAATAACTTTAAAATCTGCCCATATGCACCAATTATGGTGTGAGTAGTCAATTTTATGAAGCAATATCTTTATATCTTCATAAGAGTACTTTTTATCGAAGAGTAAGCTATTGGAACCGATGGTAATGCATTTCTTTTATGGAGTACTACTGCCTTCAAGCTAGTTTTTTAGCCATCAATGAACAATCGCCATTCTTTTGCATTATATGGACAATTTAAAGCAAATATCAATGTGAATTACATTTCTACTCTCTTTTTGCATGTTCTATAGCTGTAATAAGTAAAAAAATATGTGTATATAGATCAAATGTGTCTGAAAGAAAAATGTATTATATATTTATAACTCTTACCTATTTAAGTCAAAATGTATAAATGGTATTTCTTAAAATTGGAGGGCGATAGAAAATTTTTGTGAATCATATTCTTTTTTCAGCACCTTGAAAGCTATTAGAACCACCCAAAGTACATTGAGGAACAGAACATTCGTAAAAATTTGTTTTTCAGTGTAATAGTTAGATAATTAAAAAAACAAAGAACTTTTTAAGAAGAAAACGTTTAGTTTAAGTATAGTCAGCCGGGGTTTAATTTGCATTCCGTTTTCCCTTTTTTTCTCTCTTTCTTTCTTTTTTACTATGATTTGTTAAGGATTAGATGGAACTCACAGTAACTAGGACTATTTACGTATAGATATGAATTGAATTGCTTGGAGAATGAAGGGGCTATGTTACATTAAAAAAATAAACACTCTGGACAATGGTAAGCAATGGATACAGGTAAGAAAATAAAACTTGGTACATCAAAAAGTAGATGTCATTAGACCAATTTCATACGCACACGAACGACAGAACCAGAAAACAAAAAATCTGCAACAATAAAACTTTGAACTTTAATTACTCGCAATTTGTTTTGTCACATAACCCCTTCACTCCCAAGCCCTTCAATTCTAAAGCACGATGGCAACTCTATTTTTATAGCAGTTATTATTCTAAAATCAATCAAAATACTATACATAGTTCATTGATATTTCACATCATTTACGCAACTTACCATTTTATCCGCAGCGAAATAGAGTTAACAGTTTTTCTCTGCAGTTTTTTTTTTTTTCACATTTCGGGCGTCTATGCGCGTAGCATTTATATATCCAGTAGCAATATACTTTTTTCCGTTTGAACAGAAATTGGCCGGAAATTAATCTTGTCCCAGATCAACAAATATTAGTAATCAAATCTCTACTACACAATAATATTGATCGGAAATGATTACTTTCTTACCAACTGTAGATTATATCCAACCATCGTGGAACCTGGTAATGAGTGAAATACTAAAATTTTTCTCTCAAATTCAGAACTACTAGAAGCCAAAATGTTGAGCCACCATTTTTTTTTTTTTTTTTTTGGTTATGATTTTCTGCTCTCACGAGATAAAAAAGCTGCCACAATGTGACAAAGAAATTCTTGCATGCGTTGACTAAATAAGTTTTGCAATTTATTGGGGAAAACAGTTTTGAAATGCATGGCATTTGTAACGATGTGAGCAAATATGGTATTGAAAGTGAAATGCTATGTTAATGAAACTTTATAGCGAAAGAAAGAATTTTGTATTTATCTTAAACAATTCAATTTTAAATACATTTTTTTTCTTCATAAGACTTCATAAACGATTTATATATTTTGCATGAAGGAAACCCCCAGCTAAGATGGAAACTAAACACCTCACGATGTTGAGAGAGATTGCTTCTCTAATCTAGATTAATTAAATATTTATACTAAATAGCTATATTCAATTAACTCTCCAACAATGTGTATTCTTTTTTGGTTTATTCTCGTTGCGAAAATTTGACATGATTTCTGTTACGTTACGTCTTTTAAAACTTTTCCTAAATATGTTGTTTTTCATCTCTCGTTTTTCGTGAAAAGTTAAAAATACTTTTCGTTCATAAAGCAGTGAGTAACCACCCCTAAGCAAGAGCTAAGGCTAGACTATGTAATACATCGCCAACTCGGTTATTTCCATCTATGGACTGCAGTTTCGTACTTATTATGAATAAGCACTAAACTGCAGTCCATGAATGGAAATAACCGAGTTGGCGGTGTATTGCATACTTTTCGTGCATTTATTTTTGCCCCATCAATCAAGTTCAATCGTTGAAAAGAATCGAATGTTGAAAGAAATCGCTTCTCCAAACGAGATTTTATAAATATTTACACAAGTTAGCTACATTCAGTAAATTCTCCTCCAATGTTTCGTTTTTCCATTCATTCTTGTTACTAAAAATATGACATTATCTCCGTTACGTTACGTCTTTAAAAACGTTTCCTAAATGAAATCCATCCAAATTCCCGTTGTTTTATCCCTCTCGTGTTTCCTGAAAAGTTTAAAATACTTTTCGCGCATGTTCTTTTTTTTTTTTTTCCTATCAATCTAGTTCAAGTCGAAAAACGAAGATAAGAATCATCTAAACGAAATAGAATAATTAACTTGTTTCTTATCACTACATAATATCGAATTTTACTTAAAAGTTACTCTTAATTTAGAGTCAAAAGTCACTTAACCGGGATAAGGCAGTGATGATACTGTGCAATGAAGTTAACCAAAGTAAAGTTAAACCGCGAAGAGATGGCGGTTCGACTGGAAGTGAAAACGGACCACTTCATTTTGAAATAGATTGGGCCTGCGAGAACGCATAAGCAATAAGTTGTACATTCTTCCTATTCCATCCTATTTGTAAATGAAGTGGTCCGTTTCCGCTTCCAGTCGACCTGCCATCTCTTTGCGGTTTAACTTTACTTTTATCTTAAGAAGATGCAGTATTCGTTTTCTAGGCATCGCTCAGAATGTCTCACAAATCAGGTAGATCTAATTTGCCAGTTTATTTCTTAGTGATCCATATAGTGCAACAGATATGTGATAAAAAATAGTGGAATGGTGCCTTTAATGATAGAAGCATATAACTTGGGGTGCACACACTACATATATTAACGAGTAATTCTGGATACGCGGTCATCTGAGATTTCGAATATTTCAGTAATGGCGGACGTTCGAAATTCCGGCCTCTGAGTACGTATTATGTGCATCTTTGTTTCGTTATTCACAATTTTAATAAAGTACGTTGCGAAAAAAGCATGGAATTTAGTAACCTTCTATATTAAAGTTCTATTGCATCATTTTCTTCCAACGAATTTTAACTTTAACCGCTAAGGGCGTTTCATAGTTCTTTTTTTATCGCCCAAAAATGCGCAGCAGATATGGAATTGTGCCTTGAATAGTAGTTGCTTACAAATTTGGATACATGTATTAAACATATAATGTGGTAATTCTGGATATTCAGCCATATAAGTTTTTGCATATTACATTACATTACACCCCAGATTCCCATATTTCAGTAAGGACGGACATTCAAAATTGCTGCTCCTGAATATGTCTTTTTTCTCTTTTGTTTTTAACATTCGGCGCAACAAGGAAGGGGGCTTATAAATTTGACGTGTCTGTGGATCTGTTGACCTTTGAATCTGTGTATGTGTCTGTGGCAGTCTAGCGCTTAAACGGATGGACCGATTTGAAAAAAAATGTTCGAAAGGTGAGTCTGTCGAGAATGTGCTTATCTAGGTCACGTCTTCGGAAAACCTTAACTAACGAAGATATTAACTAAAAACTTTTAAATTGTTTTTTGTGATTTTTGAAGTAAAACATACTTGAAATTTTAAAAGAATAGTTCCAAGAGAAAGAGAAAAACTTCCTGCTTTTGATGGAATTTGCTTTTAACTTCCATGTCATAAAGAACTTGAAATATACCGCTTTTTAGCAAATGTGGCTAAGCTTTAAGAGCAAGAATCCGAGAAACTGTCACGCCTAGCATTATGAGGTGATTCATGACCTCTCAGATTTTCTCCCAAAAGTTCCAAATGTTTATTATCTTATTGAAAGACCAAATCCAGAATGTTTTGCTCTAAAGTTGAGTTGTTTAGTTTTTATGGACCCCTAAAGATGAAGGTGCGGCATCAAAAATTAAGCGGATTTTCAAGACATGGAAGTTGCCGTGAGCCAAAACTCTTACCAGGAAATGTTTAACTCCAATTTTCTTTTTGAATATGGAATATAGAAGGTTGAAACTTTACAAAATGAATGTTAAATTTGTGGTAAATTGTTGCCGTAAGGTCAGTGAAGGCCCTCAAAACAAGGCATTTTTGACGTTTTTCAGCGTTTTTGAGGTTCAAAAACAGCTTGGACATTTCAGTTGGCACGGCAAAAGTAGTGTCATTTGAAAGACCAGTGTAAACACTTTAAAATAATGTATAAATAACCTAGGAAAGTTCAACGTGCTTTTAGTTGCGTAAGGCCGAAATATGAAAAATGTCATATTTTACCGATATTCAAACGGTCATAACTTCCTCTGCCAACAACATATTGAATTTTTTTTTTTTTTTTGCCAATTTCATACTCTATTCTTTGTCTTAACAGAACAGTTGAGTCCTTTCAGGCGAAATGTAAAAAAAAAAAAAAAGTACAGGAAAAAATAATTTTTTTGTAAAAAAAAAAATTTTACATTTCGCCTCAAAGGACTCAATTGTTCTGTTAAGACAAAGAATAGAGTATGACATTGGCAAAGAAAATATTTCAATATGTTGTTGGCAGAGGAAGTTATGACCGTTTGAATATCGGTAAAATATGACATTTTTCATATTTCGGCCTTACGCAACTAAAAGCACGTTGAACTTTCCTCAGTTATTTATACATTATTTTAAAGTGCTTACACTGGTCTTTCAAACGACACTACTTTTGCCGTGCCAACTGAAATGTACAAGCTGTTTTTGGACCTCAAAAACGCTAAAAAACGTCAAAAATGCCTTGTTTTGAGGGTCTTCACTGACCTTACGGCAACAACTTACTACAAATTTAACATTCATTTTGTAAAGTTTCAACCTTCTATATTCCATACAAAAAGAAAATTGGAGTTAAAAAGTTCCTGGTAAGCGTTTTGGCTCACAGCAACTTCCATGTCTTGAAAATCCGCTTAATTTTTGATGCCGCACCTTCATCTTTAGGGGTCCATAAAAACTAAATAACTCAACTTTAGAGCAAAACATTCTGGATTTGGTCTTTCAATAAGATAATAAACATTTGGTAATTTTTGGGAGAAAATCTGAGAGGTCATGAATCACAGGCGTGCCACTCTTTCAGATTCTTGCTCTTAAGTTGACAAGATTGGAAACCGATGTCATTGCCAGCAAGGAAAGAAAATGATTTAAAATATTTATATGTTGTCCGTTACAATTTGTTAACAATTAAAATACTTAATTGATTTTAGTATAAGGATCTTAAAATGAGTTCCAACTTTAACTCTTTTTTCTGCTTTTACGACTATAAAATTTTAGTAGTAAAGATTAAATTTCCTTTTCCGTGTTTACCATGTCCTCTTGAAAAGAATTAAATACACTGCTCGACATTGAAAATGCAACACCAAGAAGGAGTGGTGAGAAATTCATGCTAATTTTACCGTAGACGCACGTCACTGAGTTATGCAAATGATATGAAATGCGCAGCTCTCCGACGCACGTGAAGTAAGATATAAGAGAATTAAGTTAAAAAGTGGGCTGTGTTCATATTGGTTTTTCTGCCAGACTAATTATCGGAGAAATTTGGTTTTTGTTTCGAAGGATACGTGTGATAGGAGGAAATGCCACGCCGTCCTCAACGAAGACACTTCCAGCATATAGACGACTTTACAAGGGGTATGGTGATCGGACTGAGAAGGGGAGGTTGGTCCATACGTCAAATTGCAGCTGATACCCACGTGGATGCAAGCACTGTGCATCGGCTGTGTCGGAGATGGTTGGAAAGAGGAAATGTAGCCACATTGAGGGGTGCAGGTGCAGCCAGAGTGACGTCAGACCGCTTGGATCGACGGATTCACCGACAAGCTGTGGCGGACCCGCAAGTCACTTGTACGTCGATTCTGCAGCACGTGCAAGGTACCCTGGATGTTCCTGTGTCGACCAGAACCATTTCCCGTCGACTGGTTGCACGTGGCCTGCAATCACGGCGCCCGCTAAGAAGACTGCCATTGACCTCACAGCACAGACTCCAACGTTTGGAATGGTGCCGGACCAGAGCGACGTGGATGGCAGAATGGCAAACCGTAGTGTTCTCAGATGAATCCCGCTTCTGTTTGTCCAGCGATAGTCATCGCATACGTGTGTGGCGTCGACGTGGAGAAAGATCGAATCCGGCAGTAACTGTGGAACGCCCTACAGCGCGACAACGTGGCATAATGGTTTGGGGCGCTATTGCATACAATTCCGTATCACCTCTAGTTCGTGTTCGGGGCACTATGACGGCCCAACGATATGTAGATAATGTACTGCGGCCGGTGGCAATCCCCCACCTTCAGGGTCTGCCAAATGCAATTTTTCAACAGGATAACGCCCGGCCTCACAGTGTTCGAATCAGCCAACATGCTCTACGAGGTGTACAGATGTTTTCCTGGCCACCATACTCTCCTAACTTGTTACCAATCGAACATGTGTGGGACGTGATTGGACGCCGTTTGCAGAACCTGTCACTGCCTCGTTCAGAGGACGAACTGTGGCAAATGGTTGAAAGGGAATGGAGTGCCATCCCTCAGGACACCATCCGCAGGCTTATTGACTCCATGCCTAGACGTGTTTCTTCGTGCATCGCTGTCCGCGGTGGTCCTACTTCTTACTGAGCCGACGCCGTCCTCGCTCTAAATTTTGCTTATTTATTTTGAAATAAATATCACTTATTGTTCCATGCTGTCTCTGTCTTCTTACCAAATTTCATCAATTTCTGACCACTCCTTCTTGGTGTTGCATTTTCAATGTCGAGCAGTGTATGTTTAAATTTAAATGGCTTTTTGGTCAGTGAAGTTCGTTTTAATATGAGGTCGGCAACCAGGGTGACACTGTGTCATTTTTTGGAGGAAGAGGTAAAAGGACCTCAAGCGGCACATGGAATGCGCGTCTGGATATTACTGCCACCTTTTGTGTTATAGACCTTCCCAGGATATTCTTCAAGATATTAAAACCTTTGGAGAGGTTTATAGTGTTATACGACCGTAGTAGCAGCGAGGAATCCATTAATGATGCCAGAAACCACCTAGTTATTCAGAAAAGTAGAGAAATCGACTATCTGCCTCCTTTACAAGATGCATCCCTTTAACATACAAAAAGAACTGTCTATTAGGCAGGCTACTGCTGGGCTGAAATAATGTTTGCATTCCCAGTACTCCCTTAACCAGGTGAGGGGGGTTAGAAATTTCTGAAGGTGGAAGTGAAATATTGTGGACAACCCTGCCAACGGCTTCTCAGGCACGCAGGGAACTCGTACGTGCGATGTGGCTGCAAGAAAGGCTGCTATTATAAGTTTCAATGTGAGAAGGCTGCTCTGCAATGTACTGCTCTTTGAACATGTGGCAATCTTTGTAACCAGTTATATTAAGCTTAAATAAAAGTAACTTTTGTTTTTGTTTTCTTTTTTGAGAAGGGGAGAGGTTGCAAGCTTAGTTTCTTTTTGATAAAAATCTCAAGAAAAAAATATATTATAAAAAAAAAAAAGTTTTTCTTTTGTTTTTCTTTTTCAGTTTGTAAACTTCCCGCTGCCCTTATGTGGCTCACTGGTAGTAGGCTAGAGACCCTAGTTCAATCTATGAGCAGTTATACGCAACACATTACGTATCTAGTAGTCAAAGATAGTACATAGAACAAATGATGCAATGTTCTTTTTTTCTTTAAATACTTCACATTAATTTCTTTAATATTTAAATAAATTTGCAGTCGAACCTCGAAAAAACGAACATAGATGGACCTTTAAAATTAATTCGTCTTAAGCGCATTTCATTTTATCCTAAAAACAATAAATAACGTTATGTGTAATTAAAATAGGACTGGGATCGGCAGTTCGTCTTAGACGTAATTCATTTTAAGCTTGTTCGAATTGACGAGGTTCGACTGTATTGTAATTAAACTATAATATATATAATTACGAGGAGCGCACTCTTTATGCATGAAACAATAATAACTCTGTATATATTTAACAGTTGTCATTTAACATGATTTAAAAAGGTTTGAAGGAACTCTAAATATATTCAGAGGAAGCTATGGACTTCAATATCCTCTCTCTTTTGGATATCAGTTCTCTGGTTGTGAACAGGAACCTCTCCCCTCCCTCAAAACGTTTACTCCTCCTCCCACCCTCTTCAAAATATTAAATTCAATAAATGTTTACTTCATTACTTATACATTACAAGTTATTGAAGATATAAAGACATTTGCATATATGATGAAACAAGGAAACCAACTAAAAATGTCCAAATTTGGAGAATTTGTGAAATTTTGAGAAGCTGTTTCTCAAAAACCATTATAGCTAACAAGTCCATTTTGGTACCAACTTGTAGCAAATTTAATGTAGTTTAAATATGTATGATATGATATTTGTCAAAAACGGGCTCTTTCATGGTCAAAATGGGGAAAACTCGAAAAAAGTACAAAAATTTCGCTATTTGACGGCTGCCATTACTCCAATATACGAAATCTCAGATGGTTGCGTATCCAAAATTAAATCTCTTGATGTGTATTATACGTGTGCCAAATTTTATGTTTCTATCATTAACGGCACAATTCGGTCACATGTCTGCTGTACTATTACGTGTAATATGACTTAGCGGTGTAGAAACACACTAGTGCACTGACATACTGAGAATCTTCATTTCGAAAGGGTTTTTTCAACATTTTTTTCCCGCAATTATACGCATTTTTGAGCACAAGAAGTGGTTGTTTAAAAGTAAAAGAGAGAGAGAAACTTATAAATGACGAAACAGAACGAAAAATGGGAAAGAAAACCAAAAACAGGTATTCACAAGTAGAGTTTGGCACTGACAATTTGATTTTCGATGGATTTATATTTTCCAATGCATCTATGCTGAATACCTTCAAAGACTTCTGCAGGTTTTTTTAATACAGGAAAAATCAACGAAAACCGGATATCATCAAGTGACTTTTCAATTGCAGACGTAGCCCGAGAATCGGATGACCGTTATTTCAGTTTTTATCGTCAGATGAATAAATCAAATTAAATTCGAGTAATGGAAAGTACACTGCAAAATATGAATTGTTGTTCTTACAGTATAATCTTGGCCGCCGCGGTTCCAATTTAAAACTGTAAAATGCACAGAACTAAACTGTAAGAGTAATACTGGCAGCAGAGGTTCTTCTTTGAAACTGTAAAATGCACGGTAATAAACTAAAATTAGCAATTTTACAATTTAGTACTGTAAAAGTAGAAAATTTACAGTTTACTGTAAAATTAACAATTTTTACAGTTTATGACTACAAAATTAGCTGTATTATACTGTAAAAACACCATTTATTTTTACAGTGTAATATTCATTTCAGGTTTGTATGCAGAGAGTCATGGCTTTGTGCAGAACATGATGTACGATTCTCTTTACAAGGATTTTTTCCTGATGGCCCCGAGTGAAACCGCTCTTGTCCCTCATTGGTGGAATAGTGCAGAACCCATTTGGGTCACTGCTGAGAAGAATGGACTACGGACCGCTGTCTATTGGTGGGATGGTTGTGAAGTAAGAACTAAACCAATAGCATTAAGATTTATTGATTGTTGAATGAATAGTAAATTAAGGAATTTCAAACATAGTAAACAATGATACCATCGAAACTAATAGGTTTTTACAAAACCTATTAGTTACAAATATTTACAACTAACAACATACTGTATTTACAACTAATGGGTTTTCACAAAACCTATTGGTTGTAAATACAGTACACTCCCACCGATTATCCGTTGAATTGGGTGGCTCGGGTGAAAATCGCGAATAGTCCGAAAAAAGCATAAAATAAGGGGTAAAGAAGATAAAAAAGTCTTTCGCTTAAAAATAATTGCATTACACTTAAAATGTGATATGCACAAACAGTGACGATAGGTACAGCATAAAAAATTATTTGTATTTGAGGTTCTCAACGATAAAAAATCAATAAAGAAGTGGTACTTACGAAAACGCCCAATTAAAATAATTTATTGGATAAAGTACGGCGCACTCACTGTGCTTTTAATGAAAAATTTTTGCTCTACAAGAAAAAAGTTAACTAAAATTTTGTTTCCCCAATTTGGCGATTTTTTTAAATTTTTTTTGGGGGGGTTCAATTTGGCGCTATTGGCGATATTTTGCGATTAATCATTGTAAAACATTTTTTTGCATTGTTTCGTGGCAAACTAGGGAAATAAATGTTTGAATTG
This sequence comes from Uloborus plumipes, assembly GCA_038373865.1. Taxonomy (NCBI): domain Eukaryota; kingdom Metazoa; phylum Arthropoda; class Arachnida; order Araneae; family Uloboridae; genus Uloborus; species Uloborus plumipes. Next base: position 25,884 of record JAXGGA010007883.1, read on the forward strand.
TTATCTTAAGGCTACAGTGGACTTTGAAAACGGCGAAAATCCTTCAAAATATGGGTTTTCTGTTTTTGTTCTATTTTTATGCTCTGAAAATAGCTTTATTCAGTACAAAAGGAACTTTCTCGATTCGATCTTTTTTTCTTGAGTTATGGCTGAAATTGCTCTTTAAAACTAAAAATGAGTTTTTCTCGGAACAAATACTTTACTGCTTATTAAAACTTCGAAATGTTCCATGCGTCAAAATAATTTACGTATGATGATAAAACTTTTTTTCTGTGTATCCCAATGCATCATCTGTAAACTGCTGGAAACAGATTTTTAGCAACTTGGACCAAAGCCATGTTGTAACTGATATAAACTTGAAATTAACCCGTTTCCGTAACTTTTTTCAAAAATTGTGATGAAAACACTAATTTTTGTCGTTATTTTGATGTCGGACAAAAAAAGTGAAAATTTTTTTCCTACAATCTGTTCAATATCAAAGGTAGATGTGGAAAAAAAATATTTTTAGAATATTCGTTTAATATTTTGACGCATGGAGCGTATTAAGCTTAGTTAATTTTTATTAATAAATTTCTCTAAAATTGCTGCATTTCTCTAAACATGTGAAAATATTTATTTATTTTTTATTTTTATTCACATACCATCTAAATAAGAACATTTTAGGAAAGTAACATCAATGTAACTATGTTTAGAAAAAAAAATCCATAAAAAGTCCACTGTAGCCTTAATCACTCCAAGCACTATTTTAGCACTTAAGTCATCTACTAAGAAATTTACACGTAAAAGGAAGTAGTGTGGGTCCATACCAGATTTTTGTATCATATACTTTGAAGGAATTATAGTTGAATTATAACTAAAATAGAGCATTTTTTCTGCTTTTTCAATTATTTTACAAATGAACTTTTAATTTTATACCACGGGCAAAGCCGTGCGGGTACTGCTAGTTAAATCTATAAACGTGTATTACTGAAAAGCATTTGAAATTTTTTTCCCCTTATGCTTACAGATTAACCCTCTTGTTGCTTATCCCGCGATTTCCACGGGCAACGAAAAAGTAAAAAAATTTGCTCATCCCGCGATTTTTACTTGTACAACGTAATTTAAAACCTTATTCCGCAATTCCATCGTTTAAATGTCAGCAATGAATTTTCTGAAGCATTTGCACAGACCGCTCGGCCATTTTACAAGCCCGATGCCTCCTAATTTAGTAAAGAAAGGATTTCATTGAAAGTGTGGTTTTTATTGCTCAAAAATTGGAGAAAAAAAATAGTATTGTTGTTCGAATTCGGTGTAAAGAACATGAAGGTAGAACTTTTCTTGTACCTGGTTGCAAGATTTATCATATTAAGGATAGTTTCTAACGTAATGTGTGTAAATTTAGAACATAAGTTTCATATTGGTTTTTCATATATAAAAAAATATGCATATTTAAAAGACTTCGTTAAGAAAATTGAGCAGTCAGAGGGTTAAACTATAAATGTACATTCTTACGATTTCCATTCGGTACTATTTCAGATCCCCCTCCCCCCGTTTTGTTTTTTCATCGCATAAGATTTCTCTTCCAAATTTCGTCAAGTTAGCATTAAGTTTGAAATGTTTCGTTAAATCGTGAATAATTTACTATTCATCTTGAGATTGCTGCCAAAACAATTACTTTACATTATGACGAAAATGTTTTTAATACATTTTTCAGTAGTAAGGTTTAAGTTTAAAAAGAGTTTGTATGATTTTTTGTGCGATTAAAACGTTGAAATTCCTTAATTTACCTAATTAATGTTAAGGTGGTCCTGAAATAAAGTAGTAGTAACACCACTGGTGAGTTTTTTGGTTGTTCGCATAATTAATGACGTAAATCAGAACATTTGAAGCTTTAAAAAATGATACGAATAGTTAACTATTGCGGGAACTTTAGTTACGCTAATTAAATGCAGAAATATAGTACTTTTATGTGGGTAGAAATTAAGAGCAGGGATCACTAAAGGGATTGATTTGAAAATTCAAAGAATCAATTCAAACGTGCTGTCATCTTCAGTCATTTTGCGTTCACGAGGACAGTAAATGAGAGTTTTACGTTAATATACTGCTTTTTAACGCAGAGAAAATATTGCATTTGTAAAATGATTTTTATAAAATCTTCCAAAAAATGTTTTAAAAAAAGACAGAAGAATAAAACTTCAACATTGGAAGACTTAAAGTTCATTATAAATTTAAGACAGCAGCAAGTAATGTCGAAAATTAGCCAACGGTGAATTTTTCAAAGAAGGAAAAAGAAAAAAAAAACTCTTCAGAATGATTGACATAAACCTGTCGTAGAACATTGGATTCAATAGCTTTTCTAATTAAAAAAAGCTAAGCAAATTTATTTTATAAAACTATGGTTCTCTTCCAAAAAGAACGCATTGATTCTTCTTTTATTTACATAATAAGTATTCTCCTGGTCATTACTTTACAAATAATAAATAAATAAAAAATATAACTGCTCAATATCATGAAAATTCTGTATTGTCAGCGAAACTAGTTCCTCTTACTCCTTTATCGGCCACAATCCTCACTTACTCACTGTCAATCGACCAGCAATTGGGATCACAAATAATTTTAGTCCTTACTATAATCTCCATAAAACCATATTTACAGAATTTGAAATTTCTTCTAGCCGAAAAGGTTGAATTAAAAGAGCTTAACTATACGCTAAAATTTCCACAAACAACATTGTAAATAAATTTTGAAAGAAATTAAAAAATATTACTTTTCGACAAAAAATTATTTTTGTTAAATTTTCAAACCAATATGCTTAGCATTTTTTGTTAGGTTTTTATAATTTTTACTCTAGTTATGGGTAAAAGTGAAAAAATATTTTTTTTAGGTTGAGATACGGGGGCACAGACCGACAATTTGCCAAAAGTATGAATATGTAGAAAGTGAACAAACCAAAGAAGTTCTTCTGAAAGTTTTGGACAATTTCAGTCGAGATGAGATACAGTTTGCGATAGTTTATTATGAGCCCGTAGATTCTAAAGGTGAGAGAAAATTTTTGTTTAATGATTCTATTAAAATCTCAAACTCATTTCCCTATTAAAACAAACATCATTTTTTCAAAACTAGTCTTTATTCTCATGTCGATGATGCTAACCAGTTTTGTCTTTAATTATTATAACCACTTTAAAACCTCTAACTGGGAAAACTAGGATACTTTAATTTGGAAATTCGTGAACAGCTTCCATACAACGCAGAGTCAAAAACCACTCATAATAATAGAAATTGTCAGCTTTACTGAGTATTACCACGTCGCACAGTGGTATTTGACTGAAAATCCTGGCCAAAACTATTTCGGAATTTTCGCTCTTCTGAAGGGAATATTCTTCTGCGTGTTTGTGCGTCGTACAGCCAAGCTATCATACTTACAGATATGAAACTTGGTACACAAGTTGTCAGAAAGGTCAGATGTTGTAACTTGAAGCTCGATTTTTAAAATTTAATGTAGAAAAAAAGTTATTCAATGTTTAATCCAAGTTTCAGATTTCTAGGAGTTTACGATCGTAAAACGGCTCCTAGTAAACGCAGGAAAAAAAAAACAAAGCATCATCATTTAGAGCAAATCAATCTCTTTAAAAGCCTAAATTGTTTGAAGTTCTAACGTAATTTACCGAATTTATAGAATTTTTCAAAGAAAGGTCACTTTTTCGACTTTTTTCAATTATTCAATCAATGTAAACTAAAATTCATGCATCCGAGAATCTAATCGTGTTATGGGTCTGAAACGTTTCAAGAATATAATCTAAACATTTTACCTTCATTTAAAGCAAAAACGGGGAAGTTATCTTATTTCATTGATTTATAATGATTTCTTTTATAAAGAGGTGAAATAAAAAGTTTCACCTATTAACTCGCTACGTATAGCTGTTGGCTGCATGCCAGTCGCTGACGGAAGGGGGGGGAGTGAGTTTTGGGAGGAAAGTGAACAAAATAAACGTATTTGATTTGATGCATTTTTTTGAAGAGATGTAATTAGTATTTGACCCCCCCCCCCCAAAAAAAAACAGTGTTGGTCGACCTGGTTTAATCAACTACTCTATTTTTCAAACGAACTTTTTTTCAATAAATTTTCAGGGATATTCCTTAATACACTCTTGTTTTGCTTTCTGAACATATGTGTAGCATGGATAAACATCTTTGTTAGCCTACTGTGTGATTTCGTACTGATTTCTTGTAAAATTGGCTTCAACAAATATTGCTAAAGCCTTCTCTGGAGAGTGGTTTTTCGTAGTGTCACATTTATCACCAGCAGCGACTGCTTTAAAAAACTTAGTTGCTCTGGTTGGAGACTTAGTTATGTCTTGGATAACTTTAGCAGTATCTGTATTGACTATGGCACGATGATTCAATTGCGCTGCATCAGTTAACTAATCAACATCAACATTTTTTCTGTCCCATTGTTTTCCGGCGCTTAGATCTATTACTCGATTGTCCGAATTCCTTACCTGGTCTCCCTTCTGGTAAAACAGACGGAACTGGTGCTGCGGGTAAAAGAACCTCCCCAATTAACCATTCCTGATTCTTTTCTAAGAAACGGCTTTTAATTCTACAGCGGGCCTTCCATTTACGAGAGTAACTAATTTTGAAACTGTTAATGGTTTTTTTTTAATTCTGAGTTTTTCGTAAGGGCAATCAGTAATTTCAGCTAATTATGTAACTAATTCTTTGATTTTCGCACAGAAAGACCTTTTTGTAGATTCAATCATAATTTCCTGCAGTTGTTTTCAGGATAATGGTATGACGAAAGCCAGTAGACCTAAAACAGCCGAAGAAAGAAAAATAAATGAAAACGACCACCTGCTCTATTTATGGAATTAATATTTTTTCGAGCAAAATCGAGCAAGAGTTAGTTTCAGATTCTCAAAATAGACATTCTGAACTATCGTAGGTACAATTTGCAGGTGGTACAAATGAGTACAACACGTTTAAAAACCTTCACTTACATAAAGAATTGCAAAAAAACAGATGTACTTTTTGTGAGGTTTAAGCAACACATTCACACAAAAATTAGAAGTGTAAAATAAATAAAAAATGATGAAGAACAGAGTACAAACCTTGCCGAACACCCTCCATTGTAAATTATTCCACTATAGTTACTTCTAATGCGAAAATAAAGCAACGGAGTCACTTAGTGAAATTTTGCAAACGCAATCAAAGATAACCGAAAACCGAAAGTACTAAGTTTCGACTGCTGGTAAGCTTAACTGGTTAATTTCAGTGTAAAATGAATACTGACTCATGACGCCAGGTTTATCTACCTTTTTTAACGTTCAAGGTCAAAGCTAATAAGTAAAATTTGCATTTTCGACTTTTGGCCAGGATTTTCATGCAAATACTCCACTGTGCGTCGACTGTATTAACTTTGATCAGACGACGCTGGGGTGAAAAAGAGAACTCGGCACTTGAACAATGCCGTCAACCACGTAACCGACTCGAGTTAATTTGATTTTCTAAAATGCATAATTTGCATATGATTTTTACTCTATCTTCGCTTTTCGTTCTTGCATCAAGATCACGTTACGGCATATGCAAATTGCCGGCAGCATTTAAGCTCGCTACCGGCACTTTGCTTGGCTCGTACTTGTTTTTCAATTTGATCGGCGACTCGGTTGAGTCGACCAATCTTTACGCCGATAGTTTCGGCATTGTACCTTCATTATGAAATTCGTACTGAAAGGTATTCATTGTAAATAAGTTCATCATGAATAAAGCAATCAGTTTTACTTTGGCTGTTGTGTTCACTGACAAGACTACAGGTTGGACTTTGTAAGCTGATCCAATACATGCAGCTTAACAAATAGGTTATGGGCCGCTTGCCCAACCTAACGTCGTGATCGAGTTATTGTATCGTCGAAAATTTTTAAGTGCTTTGATATAAAAGTCCTTCAGACGGCGGGCCAAATAAATCAGTTCAAGATGGAAGTCCGAAAGTTAAATAGGGAAAACTCTTCCACTTGGATAAACGACATAAAAGCCTTGCTGATGCATAAGAACTGTTGGCGAATCGTTTGCGGTCTGGAAAAGGAGCCTGCTAAAGAATCTACAGGTATTCCGGAATTTAACAAACGTAAAGATAAAGCGTTCAGTTTGATATACTTACGAGGGCTGTCTGAAAAGTTTCCGACCTCGATATGAAAAGGGCAAAACTTATGAAACAAAGAGAGATGTTCCTTTTAAGTTGTCCTTTGGAAACTTGGAACCGTAATTTTAGTCATTTTTAGTTCAAATTGTGTGCGTGACAGCCATACTAGTGAGTTGCTCCAACAGTTTTTTTGAAAATAGAAAAAATCGAATATCAAGCTCTGATTCGATACTTGTTTTAAAAAGAAAATACGCCTGCACAAATTAAAAAGGAGTTGGACTCTGTGTATGGGGACTCTGCACCATCGTCTACAATCGTAAAATTTTGGGTAGCGGAATTTAATCGTGGCCGTACCAGTTTGAGTGTTCGTGAACGCTCAGGTCGACCCAAAACTGCTACCACTGATGAACACATTGCTAAAGCTCATCAAATGGTGCTGGATGACGCAGATTGAAAGTGAGATATATAGAAGAAACTATGAATATCTCTAAGGAATGCGCATGCCACATTTTAAATGAGAAATTAAGCACGCGGAAGCTGGCTGTACTTTAACTGCTGCGTTTGCTCGATTTGACCAGAAACGTGTCCGAATGAACATTTGCAGCGCACTTCTGGCACAATGAACCAGAGTTTTTCTGACGACTTATCACTGTGGATGAAACCTGGATTCATCAATGCACTCCAGAAACAAAAACGCAGTCAAAACAATGGTCTGCAAAGTGAGAACAGCTCCAAAAGAGGCCAAAACAGTTCCTTCTGCAGGAAAAGTGATGGCGACCGTTTTCTGGGATAGCCATGGAGTGATACTCATTGACTACCTTAAAATGGGAAAAGCCATAACAAGAGCATACTATTCTACTCTCCTTGACAAATTGAAGGAGGAAATAGAAGAAAAACGGCCGCATTTGAAAAAGAAAAAAGTTCTTTTTCATCAAGAAAATGCTCCTGCTGCCACCTCAGTGGTTTCAATGGCCAAAATTTACGTTAAGGCTCGAAATCGTTGAACACCCACCCTACTCACCAGACCTGGCCACAAGCGACCCTTTCTTGGTCCCTAAGCTGAAAGAAGCACTTGGAGGACAAAGGTTTTCTTCAAATAAGGAGGTCATAAACTTTGTCAACAGCTTTTTGAGGACACATTTTCCTCATTACTTTTTGATGAGTTTAAAGGATGGGAGCATTACTGGATGATGTGTGTGGACTTACAAGGAGACTATGTCAAAAAGTAACAGCCAGTTTGGACGATAAAAATATTTTATCTATGTTAGGTCGGAAACTTTTCAGACAGCCTTCGTAATACAGCTAAATTTTACGGCAATAAACTGTAAAATTTCTAACTTTACACTAAGAAACTAAAATTGCTAGTTTTAGTTTATTACTGCGCATTTTAGAGTTTTAAATTGGAACCTCGGCTGCCTGTATTATACTTTAGAAACAACAGTTCATTTTTTGCAGTGAGATTAACCATGAAAATTTATTAGCAGTCGGAACTCAGCACTCTCATGATACCGTTGTCTTTGTTTGCGACATTAAAAAATTTTCAGCAGAACTTATTGCATTATACTCGCGCTAAATGTAGCTGGACCACCGAGAGCCAAGGCGGGCACCTTATCAGTTTGGTCTCCAGGCCCTCTCATCCCATAAAACTCATAAAATTTATGCCGCTCCGTTTTCCAGCCGGGCCCTCTCAAAGCACGGGCCCCTGGTTTCTGACTAGGCTGGCATGGGCTCTCGTCGGACCTGAAAAGTGGTATTAAAGGAAAATTTACTCTAGATAGGCTATGGACTTAGGGTGGGCCGAAAAATCGAATTTCTACAGAGCACTTAGCCTTAGTGCGGAAAATTTGTGATTCCCTAACACTACTTGCTGAGTAAAATTTCTTGGCTCTGAGTTAATGTCTTCTGCTCTGGCAAGAGGCTTGAAGTTTAGAGATTTTTTGGAAAAAAGTCGAAAAAAGACGTAACTTTTAGAAAATATTTTAAGCGAATACACGGAAGTTCTAATAACACCTAAATTGTCGGAAAATATGTTGACTTCTCACCACTAATTAACTGATAAAAGATTTCGTGACTCATGAGTTAAGTGTCCTTCCGCTCTGGCAAGAGAGGTATTAAATTTCTAGAGATTTTTTAGAAAAAAAAAATCGAAAAAAAGAGATAAATATAACAAAATAATTTTAAGTCTTTCAACAGTATGTGAAAATTAGTAGCGAAAATTTTATGACTTCTTAACGAGCTAATATACATAGCAAATTTTGGTTGATCTCCTACGAGTATAATGTCTTCCGGTATGGCATAAAGAACTTGAATTGCCAGGGAAAAAAACCGCGAAAGATTCATTATCAAATTCAAAATTCGCATATCTGTAAGTTAATGTAATTCCGCTATGTCAAACGACTCGAAATTCAGGTAAAAGACAGCTTCTAAAGATTTTCTACAAAAAGTAGCCGAAAAGAGAGTACTTAAATTAGTGAAGCTAAATTACATGACAGAAATAAGGTAGATTAGAAATTAAAGCATTTATGCAGTGTTAGAAAAATCTCCCCTGTTCCAAGTAAATGCAAAACATTAGAGCTGCATTTTTCATGTAGATTTCTACGCATTTAAAGAGAAAAACATTAACAAATGGGTTTACAAAGCTTATCAATTATGCATTTTTTTTAAACTTCCATAAATTTACAGTTCTACGGCGTTTCAGAAAGTTATCAGTTGGAGAGGCATCATATATTACTGTAATTTTTAATCACTTTTATGCTGAAATGCAGGCACATTGCTGCTTGATTTTAAAACAATGAAAATAAACTCCTCTCTTTTCTCCTGGCCACATACTTGATTAAATGCCTTCGAAACTCCATTTTTCGCATGGAGCTAAATTTATTTCCATAAGACACACAGATCGTGAAGGAACGTTGGAAAAGTAACTGGTGAATTGCGTTATTTTCATGCAACTTTGTCCTCTCAGTCTAAATCAAACTAAGGATAATTCTGACTGACTCGGATGGCGTGGTCCCGGGTTCGAATTCCGGCTTGAGCATGGATGTGCTTTCTCTCTCCTATCCTCCCTTTGTATGAATGTGTTGTTGTACTGTGAAAGGATGCCTGCTCAAAAACGGGCCCCCATGGAAGGCATGTCCTGTGGAAGTCGAACTTGACCCCCAATTTCAGTTCAAAGCATAGTCTGATGTTGTCACTGGTGCGATAAAAATTCGAAATATTGGAGCATATTAAGTATGTAGCAGCTGTGTTATGTGTTACTCGCATTTAAGAATTTTTTAATGAAATTTTCTAATTTCAGGACTCTTTCCAAACCATAAACAATTAGCTCACAGGCTTAAAATTTTACGTGTTAGTTTGTTGGAAGTTAAAACATTCACGTACTAAAGCTTAGCATTCTGTGGAATTTTTTTTTTTTTTTTTTTTCAAATTTTCTCTTTTTAAAATTTTTTTCTAAAAATCTCTAAAATTTGAACATCTTGTCAGAGCGCAAGACATAAACTCAGAGTCACAAAATTTTGCTTTGATATTAGCGTTAAGAAGTCACAAATTTTTTGCATTAATTCTTAACATTCTGTGAAACTTAAAATATTTTGTAAATTTTCTCTTTTTTCGATGTTTTTCTAAAAATCTCTAAACTTAATGCATCTTGCCAGAGCGGAAGACATTAACTCAGAGTCACAAAATTTTTCTCAGTAATTAGTGTTAGGAAGTCATACATTTTCCGCATTAAGGCTTAACAGTCCGTGGATTTCAAAATTTTTAAAAATTTTTTTCTTTTTTCGATTTTTTTTCCAAAACTCTCTAAACTTCAAGTCTCTTGCCGGAGCAGAAGGCATTAACTCAGAGTCAAGAAATTTTGCTCAGTAATTAGTTTTAGGGAGTCCCAAATTTTAAGCACTAAGGCTAAGTGCTCTGTAGAAATTTGATTTTTTCGGCCCACCCTAATTGGATATGATTTATACTCCATTATTTTTATGTGCATTAGACTGTTATTATTCCTGTTAATTCTTTTCCTCCTGTCTTACATAAGTTATACTTTTTTTATAATCGGTTTCTATGTTAGAGATTGTGTTATTTTTAATACTTTGTACTACTTCCAAATTTTACCCTTTAAAATTTCAAAATGTCCATTTTCATAATTTGTAGTAAAAGTTAGCCCAAAATATCAAAGAAAGAATATACAGACACAAATACAGCATACTATCTCTTTGTATTGTTTTCAAGCTCGCATCCTTTAGTCATATCTATGAATATAAATTAACTACATGGTATTATAAGAGAGAGTACTTTTTGTGCAAGTTTAAATAAAAGAAAACTAATTAATGTTTATTAAGTTCGATGATTTCTTCGAATTTAAAAAAGTAAGTCTGTAAGTGAATGTTTTGAAACACTTTGTACTCATTTGTATTGCTTCTAATTTATACCTATTGATGATTCATAATGGTTATTTTGATAACTTGCAGGGAAAGTTTGCCCAAGTTATAACTAAAAATGAGAAAGCCATAAATGGAGCTGATTATTATTTTCATTTATTTAACTTTTTTCTATTTTTAGGTTCGCGTTATTTATTCATGTCTTGACTCAAAAACAACTGTACGATATGATTGGAGAGAGTACAAAGAGGTACTACTTTGTAACAAAGTTCAAAGAAATAGAAACCAAACTACACATTGCCTTCGGAGAAATCATCGACTTGATAAGCATTAACTAGTTTTTTTTTCATTTGAACTTGCGCAAAAAATACTCTGTCTTATAATACCATGTAGTTAATTTCTAGTCATAGATATGACTGAAAGATGGGAAACTAAAAACAATATGAAAAAGTAAAATAAAACGAAAGAGATAGTATGCTGAATTTGTGTATGTATTTTTTTCTTTGATATTTTGGGCTAACTTTTACTGCAAATTATGAAACTGGACAGTAATAAAAAAAAAGCATTCGCTTGCATAGAAACCATGGTATAGAAAAAAATTCTATCCATTGCAAAAAAATTGATATAATTTGTGTAAGGACTGAGGAACAGCATTAACCTACCAGTAAATAAGTTTAAAACAAATTAAAACTGATGATTAATGGAGTAAAATCTATACTTAAGCCATTCAGAATAAATTTTCGCTTTAACACCACTTGAAGCAAAAACAAGACAATGCAGTTTTGTAGATAAATTTTAATTCCGTAAAGACAACTGAATCAAAGTACTAAGGTTACAAATTTTAAGAACACCCATAATGAATTTTAAATCTTTCGGTTTTACTTGGGTGAAAAGATGTTATTATTTTTTGTAATTTTAAATATTCTGAAAATGCTAGTATTTTTTTCTGTTTTTTTCTAACCATACTTTGAGCTAATGCACGTTGCCATTGCTAAAAGATCTTCAGATTTTTCTCAATAGTGTGTAGTTAGCAAGGATAAGTTATCATTGATTCAATATTATTCTACAATATCGCAAAATCGTTTTTTTAAAAACTTTTTAGCGAAATCTAACATTGTTTAAAATTGTTTTCTTATTGAAATTGCGAAATTGAACTTTAGTCATTAGTTTCGTTTTAATCGAAATAATTGTTTTTTTCATACACTTTACAAAACATTTTGAAATTATTCCACTGAAGCTTTTATAACGTATAACAGGAGAGAGTTGTTGAAAGGAAAAGAAAAATGCAGATTATTTTTATACTATGTATTCTTTTACTAACTCTAATGTCAGAATTTAGAAAAACGAGGTGAAATGTAAAAGTAAAACTTTCTTGATTCATGTAGAGAACAACATCCCAGGTAGCACAAATAATCTTTAAACGTTTTATAAACGTTTTTAAGCGGTTGTTACAACGTTAATAACCATTTCACAACCTTTAAAAAACGAAGTGTGCTACTTGGGATCACAATATTCTTCAGCATTAGACCTCCCTTACTTTCCCAATTTGTATGTTGTTGTTGTTTTTTTTTCCATTAAAAATAAAATTAATGAAACACGAAAGCAAACGTCTTCTCTAACAGTGATTTTAATTTTCCACAAGTTTAGGCCACCAATTTGGTCCAGATTCTATCGAAAGAAAGAGAGCTTTACATGAATTTGATTTTCTTCTGGACATGTTTCTAACAGAACTTGACGAAAGAGGGCTCCAAGATGAGGTAAGTCTTTCTGAATAACGATTTACAGTCGAGTCTCGATAACTCGAAGCCATATAACTCGAATATTCCTTTCCCTCCAAGTGTTCATTGGGTCCACAGACTCTTGAAAAGGCTGTGGAAACTTCCTATAGCTTGAACTTCCAATAATTCGTAGCTTTAAGCCAGTCCCTTGAGACTTCGAGCTATCAAGACTGGACTGTAGTTTATATACTAGCTAGCTTGTTTATTAGTACATAAGGGTCATTCCACGTTAAGTGATCCAAAATCTGAGAAAAATTTTACCTTACATTTTTGTATTTCTTTCACATTTGGCTCATCAATTGTACCCCTTGAGGTAATCAAAAGTCTCAATTTTTGGATTTTTATCTCTATTATTTTTTCATTTATGAGACTTTGAACTTTGGAAAAACCCTCGTTTTTCCATGGATAAGGGAACATAAAAGGGACCATAACTCGGCACCAAATATAGATAGAACAATTTGGTAAATGGCATTTTAAAGTACGTTAGTTGCCGCTTAATCTGATATGCAACATGACTAATTTGATAAAAATTTTCTTTTTCAAAAAATGAAATTTAAATTTCAAATTTAAATTTCTCGAAAAACATATAATGAATTTTTTTGAAAAAATTCTCAAAAATTCTTGTGTATTTTATCTATGTTTGTACAAATTTTTAGATTGGGATCTCAATGGGATCATATTTTTTTGAATTTTTGAATAAAACTGTATAGGAAAAAAATGATATTTTTTAGATTCTATTTATTTAAATACTAAGTTCTCTTGCTCGTGATGGTCTAAAAAGTAGTAAACAAACATGAATATGTTTAAAGTGAGCTGGCATGAGCTTATAGATTTGTCAGGTTCACCCCCCTACCCCTTCCTCCCCCGCACAACCACTCTTTTTTAATTCAAAACTGTTCAAAATGTTTAAAAAAAACAAAAACTCTTTGATACAAAATGAATAGTAAACTTATTTAAAGTGGGGAAATGGGTTTCCTTATAACTAGACGAAGTATCCCCCTCCCCACCCAAATATACCATTCACACTATACTAATATGACGTCTAACCTGGGGATTGAGTTGAGGATTATTTTCACCCTAGGTATATATATTGTTTTTCAGACGAAGTGTTTCTTTTTCGATCCGAACTTCAAAGTGTACTTCCATTCAATATCTGAAATTTAACTTTATGATTCATTTCATCTTCTACTCCAGCACCAATCTTCAATTTTGAAGGGAGGAAATAAATGGGTCGCCCCAAGATCATAGCAAACAGCAAAATAGCACTGTTTCTCCTTGTTCTCATCGTTTTTTCTATTCTTTTCGCACAAAACTGAAAATAAATCAAAATATCAGATCATATGTCTGTGTCCCCATAACTATCTTTCCACATTATCTAGTGTGCAGCTGTTATTTAATTTTTTTAATTGTTTGTGTTCTTTTTCATTTTGTTGTAAAGGAAAGTAATGCAGCAAGATATATCTATATACATATATTAAACAAACACTGCTTTTTTGAGCACAACCTCACATGTTGTTTAACTTCTTTACAGATTGCTCCCCCCCCCTTACCCTACCTTCCCACTCCAAACTTTTTTTTTTATCATCCCGCCTAACCCCATTTCAAAGCCTTAGTCTCTACTGATGTCTGGTAGTGTTTCAGTTTGTTCTGTTTGTTACTCTTTCCTATTAGCTCATGAGCTTTGTCCAATAAGAGAAAGGAAAGGCAGTGATGGGGACTGACATATAACGTGACACTTTGATTTCTTTTCAGTTTTGTGTGAAAATAATGGGAAAACATTATGAGAACAAGGGGAAACAGTGCTATTTTGCTGTTTGCTATGATCTTGGGGCGACCCATTTATTTCCTCCCTTCAAAATTGAAGATTGGTGCTGGGGAGGGGATGAAATGAACCATAAGTTTAAATTCAGATATTGAATGGAAGTACACTTTGTGAAGTTCGGATTGAAAACGAAACACTTCGTCTGAAAAACAATATATACCTAGGGGGAAAATAATCCTCAAATCAATCCCCAGGTGAGACGTCATATTAGTATAGCGTTAATGGTATATTTGGGTGGGGGAAGGGTTGTACTTTGCCTTGTTATAAGGAAGTCCATTTACCAACTTTAAATAAGTTTACTGTTCATTTTGTCTCCAAGAAGCTTTTTTTTAGCATTTTAAACAGTTTGGGGGAAAAAATGGTTGGGTCAGGAAGGAGGGAGGGGGAGCTGACCAATCTACAAGTTAATGCTAGCTCACTTACCTAGAGTAAAAATAGCAGTCAATTCAATCCCCAGGTTAGACATCATAATAGTACAGCGTTAATGGTATATTTGGGTGGAGGAGGGGGATACTTCGTCTAGTTATAAGGAAACTCATTTACCAACTTTAAATCAGTTTACTCAGTTTCATTTTGTATCAAAGAGTTTTTTTTCTTTTAAACATTTTGAACAGTTTTGAATTAAAAAAGAGTGGTTGTGTGGGGGAGGAAGAGGGGAGGGGGTGAACCTGAAAATCTATAAGCTCACGCTAGCTTACTTTAAACATATTCATGTTTGTTTACCACTTTTTAGACCATCACAAGCAAGAGAACTTAGTATTTAAATAAATAGAATCCAAAAAATATCCTTTTTTTCCTATACAGTTTTATTCAAAAATTCAAAAAAATATGATCCCATTGAGATCCCAATCTAAAAATTGGTACAAACATAGATAAAATATACAAGAATTTTTGAGAATTTTTTCAAAAAAATTCATTTTATGTTTTTCGAGAAATTTAAATTTGAAATTTAAATTTCATTTTTTGAAAAATAAAATTTTTATCAAATTAATTATGTTGCATATCAGATTAAGCGGCAACTAACGTACTTTAAAATGCCATTTACCAAATTGTTCTATCTATATTTGGTGCCGAGTTATGGTCCCTTTTATGTTCCCTTGTCCATGGAAAAACGAGGGTTTTTCCAAAGTTCAAAGTCCCATAAATAAAAAAATAATAGAGATAAAAATCCAAAAATTAAGATTTTTGATTACCTCAAGGGGTACAACTGATGAGCCAAATTTGAAAGAAATACAAAAATGTAAGGTAAAAAACGTTGGATCACTTGACATGGAATGACCCATAAGTGGAAAAATATACTGCACAGTTGTGTTTCAAGGTTACGAAGGGCCTAATTACCAGTGCATAAAGTTATGAGTTTCAGAATTAAGCTGAAGTACAATGACTAGAATGTGACTAGCATGTAAAAGTTGTGTGACATTCATAAAATTGTGACAGTCACAAATCGCCACTATCAAGTCAACAGGTTGCAGCAAATTTACAAATGCAAGTGAACGTTGATGTCAAAATTGACGTTGCAGTGACGTTTCAAGTTATCACAATGTTAAAAATCACAAATTAATTGTTGCAGTGAATGACATTGAAGTCACAGGACACATGTCATAATTACGCCGCAGAGGGATTCCTGCGAGACGTTGCAATTCTGAAACTTTGTGACAATTGTGCCCCACAATGACGTCACTATAACTTCGTCATGAAGTTTTATATTATCATGAAATTTCTATTATCTACTGTATACATAAATGAGATGATGATTGTTTCTTTGTTTGTTTATGGCCGTTGTCCAAAAGGTACTACAGTTCCTAAGACCTCGAAATTTGGTTCAGTATTTAATTTTAACCCAGGGAATTTACACCCTAGTTTTTCTAAACTTCGAATTGGTTTTGCAAGGCGTAGCAGTTCTATCACTTTATAATTTTTTACTGTTATGACTTCACTGTTACTTGGCCGTAAATTGTTGAGCTATAAGGGAAGTAAGATTGCTTTTCTTCTTAACTATACGATAAAGGCTAAAACTGGCCGATAATACTACGACAAGTACGCTATCGTGTCGTTTATTGCAGAGAGATTCCCAAGCGTGTTTCGTGGAATATTAGTTCAAGTTTCTTCTATATAGATGAAAGTAACTGTGGTAGCGAATGATTGGCATTTGATTTCCAGATCGTTAATATTTTGTCGTTTAGTCATTAGCAAAAATGGGGTTCTTTGAAGTAAATGTGAAACGCTAAGAATTTCATGACCGTGGCCAATAAAGTTTGGAAACTGTTGTTATATTGCTCTATTCTATTTCTATGTTGTTCTATTGATTAGCATTTGATTTCCAGATCGTTAACATTTTGTCGTTTAGTCATTAACAAGAATGAGGTTCTTTGAAGTAAATGTAAGCCACTAAAAATTTCGTGGCCGTGGCCTAAAAAGTTTGGAAACTGTTCTTCTATTGCTGTTTTTCCATTCAACCGATATAGGTTCGTATGCCATTGCTCTTAAAAAAATGTTAACGGATAAATGATTATGGGCCGACGCGAAGGAAACGACGAGTGTTTTCCGATAAAAATGGTCCGATAAACGATACTGACTTGATGGAGACGACACAATCGTTATTGAATCGGTAGGTGGGAAAACGCATAGCATATACAGGGTGTCCAGAAAAAGACTGACTGTTTTCAAAAATTCATAACAGGAGAACGGTAAATGATAAAAAAAAAATTCTTGCAGAATATTCATGCGATTGGCCAGGAATTTTTTTCCCCAGAATTCCAAGTTTTAGTTTTAAAAAAGTTCAATAGATGGCGCTGCGGATAGTAAACCCCATAGATACGCGGTGTACTTTCAAAGCAGATACTTCCATTTAGCCGTCTGCACTTCGGGCCGTTTTAGTTGAGCGGTCGGGCACTGGACTAGTAAATCAAAGATTCCAGGATCGAAGCCCACGATCAGCATTCATTTTGTAAACTAGGTAAGTTCAGAAGTCAAAGATGAATAAAATATAAAAAAACTTTTTAAATTTAAAGACTATTTCTGTCCGCTCATTCGCACTAAAAAGTATGAAATAAACTAAGTATTCGATATAGTGATTATAGTGCTCAGAAATTCCAGCTCATCTTGATATATTTATATTTACGTTAATGCTAAAGCAGCCAATAAAGTTTAAATGAAAAATTTGATTTAAGAAATAGGCGGTATACTGTTTATTACGAATAGCTTTTACTATACCGCCTATTTCTTAAATCAAATTTTTCATTTAAACTTTATTGGCTGCTTTAGCATTAACGTAAATATAAATATATCAAGATGAGCTGGAATTTCTGAGCACTATAATCACTATATCGAATACTTAGTTTATTTCATACTTTTTAGTGCGAATGAGCGGACAGAAATAGTCTTTAAATTTAAAAAGTTTTTTTATATTTTATTTCAAAGTTTTTTCGTTTTAAAAATTATTTAGAATTGCGTGAAGACAAACGCCGTTAAGCATAATTCACCGAGAAAATTACAAACGCCGTTAAAAATGCTATTCACGAACACTTTATTTTTTATTCATGAGAATATTTCGTTTCCAATTTTCTTAATTTATCAACTTACTTTGAGTCAAACGCCATCAAGCGTAATGTTCAATTTGAAGAACTACCTATGCATTTTCTACAGCCCTTAGCCTTTTTTAAAAAGTCACTTAAGCAAATTTTTGAACTTGACGAATAATGTTGATTGTTTGCTAATCTCATTCGTTTAATACATTCTTTTGCTTTAATATTGCAAGGTTTATCTCCAACAATTTCAGTCGGATAGCTCACGTGAAGATTAAATGCCCACAATCCGCAAATATATCTTTGTTTTGGTTAGCCTTGTGATTAATGTGTTAAATTTAAAACCAAACGTCAGTTTTATTATTACTATTATTTCATTGTTTCTTGAGACAAAAAGCTGAAGTGAGCGGAAGTGCGTTAAAGTTCTCGCGACTGGATTTAACTCTGCAACCGGAAGCAAAATGTGAAAACCATGACAGAAGTAAGTACAGAAAAAGTCTTTAAAAATGGCATTTCACATCACAATTTTTCAGAATTTTTAATGCTTACAATTACTTAACAGTATTTTCTCACGGTCTGCCACTAGCTGCAATCACAGCTCATTCAACAAACGGTTTTCAAAGATTCATGAGAGGAAATCGCTCATGGTTAAAAAAAATAATAATAAAATTAAAAAAAATAATAACAATAAAACAAAAAAGCACTTAGTGATCTGTCAGTTATTGAACAAAATTACAAAACAATATTTTAAAAATGTTTACCATCTGCTGCAACCACATGTCGCAACCGGAGAACAAAATTTGCAGACATTTTCTGTAATGTTGCTAATGAAATGACTGCACTTTCGTCATTTATTATTTTTTCAAGTTCATCCAATGTTCGAGGATTTTTCCGATATGCGGCATCTTTCAAATGTCCCCAAGGGAAGAAATCGTAAGGATTTAAGTCTGGTGAATACGGTGGCCATTCAATTCCCTTTCCTGTGTAGTATGGATAGTCCAAATCTATCACACGATCATGAAAGTACTCCTCTAAAAATTTGAAAACATCAGGTGTCCGATGCGGTCTTGCACCATCCTGCATGAACCAAGATGTCCCATATGGAATCAAAGCATTTTCAATAGTCACAAACTCGTGCAACAATTCAATGTACAGTCTTGAAGTCACCGAATTGCAAATGAAAAAGTGTCCAATCACACCTTTGCTGGAAACAGCCGCCCATACAGTCACTTTTTGAGGATGTAAAGATTGTGGAATACACACGTGTGGATTTTCCTTTCCCCAAATACGCCAGTTTTGTTTATTTACGAATCCGTCAAGATGAAAGTGTGCTTCCGTCTGAAAACCATATTGAATCAACGTCAACACTACCACTATCAACCAGTTGCAGAATTTCATTTGCAAAATTGAACCTTTTCTCTATGGATGCAGCTTGAAGCGGTTGCTCTGTTTGAATTTTGTACGGGAACATAGCCAGAGACTTTCGCATTATGGTGTGCAGTATATGTCGCAGTATGTTTTGTTCAATTGACATGCGGCTGCAGTTTTTCTAACTGATTTTCTAGGCGAGCGGTCAATAGCTTTCTGAATGACGTTTGCATTTGCTTCAGTGGTAGCTGAGCGATGTCGTCCAACATTTCCTATTTTCTCATCAACAACACTACCGGTTCGTTTAAACTGCTCGTACAATTTTCTTATTGTATTTGGATGCGGAGCATTCTTAACCTGAAATTTGCTCTGAAAGCTTCTTCTTGTTGCTGTAATGCTTTCCCCCAATCGGTGGTACTCCAATACAAGAAAAATTCTTTGATCCAAGTAATACGCCATTTTCTACTCTAGCCTTCAGATCCTGGTGGTTTCAATGCTGGAAATTTCAACTACATCTGCCGATGCGCATTTTAACGATTTGCATATGGTGGTTTCTGATTTTTTTTTCTTTTTTTAACTGTAAGCGATTTCCTATCATAATTTTTTTAAAAGTCTGTTAACTGAGATGCGATTGCAAGTAGACGCAGACAGTAAGAAAATATCGTAAAGTAATTGTAATAATTAAAAACTCCGAAAAATTGTAATGTGAGATGACATTTTTCTTCTTTGACTTTAAACTTACCTGGTATACAAAATGAATGCTGATCGTGGGCTTCGATCCTTGAACCTTTCGTTCGCTATTCCAATGTCCTGTCGACTCGACTAAAAAGGGTCGAAGTGCGGAGGGCAAGATTGAGTTATGTACTTCTCAAGTACACCGAAGCACATCTATGGGGCTTACTATCTGCAGCGCCATCTGTTGAGATTTTTTTAAACTAAAACTTGGAATTCTGGGAGAAAAAATTCCTGTCCAACCACATGAATATTCTGCAAGAATTTTTTTTTTATCATTTACCGTTCTCCTGTTATGAATTTTTGAAAACAGTCAGTCTTTTTCTGGACACCCTGTATGTTGAAATGCATTTTGTATGCGCTAATACCGGATAGCGACAATTGTTTACGAGTTATCGTTGTCGTATCGATAAGTGGAAAAGTACCGTAATCCCATTGCCTTCCTTCGGATTTCTTATTATACAAAATAATTTTAAAATAATAAAAGTCAGATTTGTTTTTTCATGTATTCTAGGAATCTTCTCTGGTTATCACTTAACTGTCTCATTCTAGGTAAACATCGTTGTGGTATCTGATCATGGAATGACCTTCACCGCGGATTCAGCAATCCATCTGATTAATTTAGCAGGATTAATAGACGTTTCTGACATTGAATATATGGTATATTTTGGAGCGACTAGTATGCTTCTACCAAATAAAGGAAAGACGGAAAAGGTAAGTGCACACAGATCATGCAACCTGTGCATGAAAAAATTTCCATACTTAATTCAAAATTGTGTGCAGTATAGTTCGTTCAACATTTGCTACAATCACATATCACATATTTCATGTCTATGGCTCACGTCAAAAAAGAATTAAAAGAAAAGGAAATTGCTCTCAAATTTAAAACCATCTTTTTGAAAGAAATATCATTTTTTATAGTTATAAATAAAGTATAATTTTGAAATTAGCAAAAACTGGTCGTGTTTTTTTTTTTTTTTTTTTTTTTTACGAATAATGTTCCTGTTAGAAAAAATACTAAAATACTTTCCTCTGCATAGTACTGGAATAGCAATAAACTCATCTTTTTCACAAATCCAAAATTGAGAGAATTGTTCTTTTTTTCTCTCCACTGTATACCATTCCTTAACACGTAAGAAAATAGTTAAAGCATCTGTGTATTACTCGGTACCGTACTTTAATGAAACGAAATCGACACAGAATGCAAACACAAAATGTGAAGAAGAGCTCAGGTACAAGTACAGTAAAAAACGAAACAAAACAAAACTGAACAGTATGAAGTTAAAGAGTGAGTGAGGGCACCTACCGGCTACCGTAGAATGACTGCCAGGGTCTTTTCGTAAGCCGGCAGTCGGAGTCGGTGTCCAGATTTATTCAAGACACCAAAACATTACATACAATAAAATTAGTACAAGACAAATAACAGGGTACAATACAAAAACAGCAAGACAAAGGACTTACAAAACACAGAGATATGAAAAGATGACAATACGAAACAAACAGAATAAAAAATAATAAAAAATAAAAATAAATTTAAAAAAAGTAAAAATAAAATACAAAATAAAAAAAAATAAAGGCAAATTCACTAAGTGAATGAAAACGTGTGAGCAAAAAAAATATGGGCTAAGATCACGTGTTGGACGGAAGATTGTATAAAAGGGGTAGGTGAGAGAAATTTAATCAGAAGATGTCATGCATAACAATAGAAAGAGTGATTAAGGGTGAATTTTAGTCTAGGTTGGGGAAGAGCAGGGTCCTGTTGGCTTCAAGAAAGTTTAATAGATTTAACATGCATCTGTGAGCTTTAAGGTCAATACGGGAGAGGATTTTCCAGTTGTCTCTCATGTTTTGATTACTATAGGGAAAGTGGTGGGCTCTGGTGTGTGGGCAAGAGAGTAGGTAATGTTTTAAATCTCCAAAATCACCACAGATGCAGTTTGGAGAAGGGAGTAACTTATGTCTGAAAAAGTAATCATGGGAAAGGCAATGTCAAGAATATAATTGATTCAGGGTTTTATTTGCCAACAGAGTGTTGAAAGAAGGGGTAGGGAAAAGATCAAAAATCCATCTCTCTGAGGATTCATTTGTCCAATATTATTTCCAGATATAGAGGAGATAATCACGGAGGATAGATTTCAAGTAGGAGATTGGGAGCGGAAGGGAAAAGTTTTGAGGTTTCGAAGTCGCTTCAAAGGCAAGCTTATCGGTCGTTTCATTGCCTGTGATGCCAATACAGGCCTTGACCCAGGAGATTGAAGTAAAATTGGCAATTTTGGAAAAATTTTGTTGGGTTTTAAAAGTAAGGAGGGAAAAGGGATGGAACCGGAGGAGCGATTGAATGGCTGAAAGGCTGTCATACAAAAAAAAAAGGAGAAACATGGGAAGTCAGGAGAATTGGAAATGATTCATTTGATGGCTAAATTAACATGGTAAGCATTTCGGCCTGGAAGATCGAGTTATGAGGAGAGAGGATGTTCGTTTTGGCGAAAAAGAGGTCGTCATTAAAGAAGGGGGCGAGTTTGGAGCCGTCAGTAAAGATTTGAATGTTGGGAGTGGCTAGAGGAAGTTCGATTGAATGTGGGAAAATTTTATCAAAAAAGGTGGCTGTGTAGTCAGGGAAAGACGTATTTTTGAGTTCGAAGTGATTAGAATCATAGTGTGTATTGCGTAAGGAAAATGGTTGGTGTAGTTTAGTAACTGAGAAAAGGATAGATTGTTGTATGAAGTTAAAGAATATTAAACACTGTGTACATTGTCAGAGCTTTTAAAAAGTCTTTAATTGATTTCTGTACTGCAGTTCTTGCTCGCCTTTTTGCAGCCAAAACTTTAATACGTTTTGATACGTTTTAATCACCAAATTGGGGTCAAACACTTGCCGACCAAAAGCTTGGCGATATATCGCCAAGTGGTTGCGCCAATTCATATCACTTTTGTCTGTATTGAAATGACCACTGATTTACCCCGTAAAAGGTGTAAAACACCCCCTTGGGGAAATTCGAATGCAACCCCAAGGGGAGGTGCACAAAAATAAGTCAAAAGAGAAAATAAGAACAGTTTTGTTGCAGGAACCAACAGAAATCTTACCAAAGTTTAAAAGAAGAAGAAAGTTTTCTTTCCTAACTTCAAAAAAAAAAAAATAATAATAATAATAATAATAATACATTTTACGAAATGACACACTTTACAAAGAACGTTGTAATATCGCAATACGATACAAGTAAATGTACTGAAATAGAATTGAATGCCAAATTGTAAAAATGTCACCAAAAAATTAACATTTAATATTGTCTTTTATTATTTATTAAATGCAATTACTGCTGCAAATTACAGTCCAACAATAAATAATCACATTGCAAAAATATATTTGGAGCACCTTTTTTCTTTTAAACTCAACTGACCCTAACAATTTTAAGTATTAGTCATAGAAATTTCGTGCATTATTCTTCACAATGATAATAAAAACAATAAACATCGACGAACATCAACCAGCAAACCATAAATTAAAATCTAAATTCGTTCACTCAAGCCATTTACTGCAATTTATATTATTTATTTTACTGCAATTTATATTTACTTATAAATTAATAATGAAGTAAAATATGTTCTGCAGACGATAAATTTAGAATGGTTTACTATCATGTTGTCTCTTTTTTGACCTAATTTGTGTTAAAGAATTATTCCCTCTTCTATACAACTTGTCAGTTCGCCAAAATGTCTCTAAATTCATAAAAATGGTACGCATCAGTTTCTTCCTTCTCTACCTATTTTAAGGAAAGGACTCGATTTCTCATTTGATTGACGGGTGCCATCTTATCACGGTTTTATTATATTTCATTTGATTAATTTTAATAAGGCTTGGAGTTTGGATTGCTACAAAAACAAATACATTTTAAAGATTATTAAGAGAAAAATAACGAAACAAACAAGAGAAATAAATACGTAACCATGGTAACAACATGAAAAGTTGAGTTCCGTTGATGAAATAATTTATTTCATTTTTATTTTCAAACAAATTTTATTCTCGAGCTTAACCATTTTAGAATCGTTTGGCTTGCTTTGCTGAAGGTAAGCTTTGAATTTCCGGGATTCTAAAAACACTTATTAGAACTCTTCTAAAGCTGGTAGAAACTTCAAACTAACATCATTTTTAGCAGAAAATTTCAAGCTTTCGAATGACATAAGACTTGAAAATGTGTATGAAATATTTCTTGCCTATTTTATCAAATTTTCGCTAAGAATTGGAATAGAAAAAGAACGAAATAGAGTTTTCGAAAAATCGCTTCGTAGTGCATAACCCCATGCTTCAAATTAATTTTGTGCCAAATTTCATGAAAATCGACCGAACTGTTTTGGCGCTACGTGCGTAACAGACAGACAGAAAGAATGAAAGAAAGAAAGACAGACAGACTCACTTTCAGCTTTACTATTAGTAGAGATTTTTCCGGGCTTGAATCCGAATTATCGACGGTCCGGATTTTCGGCGTCCGGATTATTGATGTTTCACTGCATTTTGTCTTAATTTTTCATTTATTTCCTTTAAAACTACTTCTGTGCTGAAATTTTAACGATTTTTAAATATGTGTTATGTAGGTATATCGAGCCCTAAAAGGAATTCCAGGACTGAATGTATACCTGAAGGAAGAAATACCAGAGCACTATCACATAAAAAATAATCGACTTACACTACCAATTCTGCTTGTAGCAGACAAGGGATATTTCATAAAAGGAGTAAGATAATTTCTAACATTTACTTATAAAGTTGAATGAAATAAGATTGGTATAATTAAATTTTCAAGAAAATTGTACATAAAAATTTTACCAGACAGCGTGCAGCAATTTTTTGTCAGCGATTTAGGATATAATTCTCAAAACATTTTATTATAAAGTGCTAAACTATGGATGTTTTTTATTGCAAATATTTTTCAATTCAGTTCAACGTGCAATTGATGCGAAACAGCAAAAAATAGCTTTTTTAAAGAACTGAAATTCAGGTTAATTATTTCGTCTTCTTCTTGACAAGCGCTACACCGACCGCTGACTAAGTTTGTCTCTATCAGCTTATATTTCGATGATGGGGAGGGAGACGAAGGCAATTAATTTATGCTTCTAAAAAGAGTTTTACTATGATCTTTTGATTGCTACTTATTTATTTTTTATCATTACACTATCATATGGTTTACCGGTTAGTAATAGAAAGATCGGGTGATTGTACAAATGCAAAAGAAGCTCATACTATATGCAATGAGTTACTGCCCATAAGCTTAATAAGGCAGGGGGGGTTCTAAGGGTTCAGTTCTAAGGGCTGAGGCAGAACTGAAGCAAATGCACCCACAGCTCGATCATAGCATCCTAAGATTGCAGTTTCGTCCTTATTGTGGACTCCTCAGTTAGGAATAGCCAATGATCGAGCTGGAGGCAAAGATCCTCTTAATGTAGCTAAGATTGCCAACAAACTGGTAGATAAATTGAATTTATCTTACCAGCAAGCGTCCGCAAACCATGGTGCGGCTCAACTCGAAATTTGAAGGCAAAAGCTGGGTAATATACAACGAGTTAACTCATTGCATTACAGAAAACACTCACCCGGGCAGTTCTCAAGTCCCTTAATTTGATGTCAGTTCTGGAAAATTCAAATTCACAGCTCCATATTCACGCCCAAAGTTGAGAAAAGTGCTTACTTCACAGCCATTTCACGTTGTTAAAGTTGCTTTTTTCAAATTTAGCCACCCAATTGTTGAAACTTTTCCGAAAACTGTTTGTACCTGAAATGCTAAACTTTCTCAAGGAGCATCAACATGTCATGAAATTTTAAAACTAATCTTTGCTATCGTTTACGTTTTGATCTGAGAATCATGATTTTGAAACATTGATGTTTCTAGTCGATCTATTACTGTCATTTTTTTTTTTTTTTTTGTTAATTTGTAACTTCTATGATTGATAGTTCGAAGTATCCTTGTTTAATTTGTTGATGTTGAGTAATTCGACCTTTGAATAAACACCCGATCTCATTTTCAAACATTCACAACGTCGTTAAAAATTGTAGGATTTGCCACCTAAAAGTAAAAATACTTTAAATGTTACATGTAAATTATTTTTAAAGAATTGGGAGTGGTGCTTTCATAGTTTCTGACGAAAAGAAGTTCCCAATTTCATTAAATGAACACCTCAAACAGCGGATAAATACAGTTTTTTCTAATCATTTTCTTTTTGTAAATGTTTAGAAAGAAGTTACTGCTGTTTATTTCCCTGAGAAAAATTATTAAACTTTTTTTTTTTTTTCGAAAAAGTACTAGGTGTTCATTCACTGGTCAGTTACGCTACTACTATTAATGATTGTTTTCAAATATTGATGCTCCTTGGCTGATGTAGTTTCATCATCGATGCTTTAAATGGGAACTTCGATGTTTTGAAACACTGGTACTTTCTCACCGATGGGACACATGAATTGAAAATGATTTTATTGCCGTCTGTTCATAATTGCAATGTTTATTATGTTATTCTTGCAGTTGGACATTCCAGTTATGAGCATTCCAGGAGGATCAGTTCCAACGCTTGGAAGCCATGGCTATGATCCTTACAAAGTAAAAGACATGAGAAGTATTTTTTACGCATTCGGACCGGGTTAGTTGTTCTCTACTCCTTTGCATTTTTTGAAAAGAATGTCAATTATATTATCAGAAATTGCCTATTTTTCGTTTCAATTGGTGAATGGCATTAAAAAGAGAGCTCGTTAGGGGGCTGTTAACGTGATTTATATAATTCCGAAAGACTTCACCAGACATGAGCATTTTGTGACAAAATGTGTGGTTAAAACATAATTTGTTTTTCTGTCGAACATTATTTAGATGATATTTATAAGCTCCAAAAATATCTAAAATAACCATATGGAACAAAATATCATAACTTTTTCTTCAAATTCAATACTGAGAAGACTAGAATTTATATTTTTCAGGCATAAAAAATAAAAGAAAAGAAATATTTTTGAATATTTATTTTATTATTATTTTTTGTTCCGTTTTTTCGCTGAGTTTTAACTACACACACACACGAGGCGTTACACAGGAAACATAGTGGGATGGGAGGTGGACTGAGGCTCGTCCCTTTTTATATATAAGTGGATTGTGGAAACCGTACG
The DNA here is from genome assembly GCA_038373865.1 of Uloborus plumipes. NCBI lineage: Eukaryota > Metazoa > Arthropoda > Arachnida > Araneae > Uloboridae > Uloborus > Uloborus plumipes. Next base: position 52,728 of record JAXGGA010007883.1, read on the forward strand.
AAATTAAGTTTTGCAAAATTCATGTGCAATACTTGGCAGATGAAATAGATCGTTAATGGCAAGCCTATCGATGCACAGAACGAATACCAGGTTTATAGCTCTGCTAACTGCAAGATCAGCGTCAAACAAGTCCTTAGCAAGAAACGAAAATTAATAGCGAAGGCAGTCTGAACAACTATGACGGCCGAATAAAGATTTTTATAAAACGTCTTGACTGCGTTCTACGATCCTTTGGATGAAAAACTGCAATATTTAATGAGATTGTAACAAGTATTGAACATTTTTTCATGGGCTCTCAAAAGCAGCTAACAACATTCTCAAAAGCAACTGAGGTCAAAGTACGAAACCCGGCCTAAAAAAGGCGAACTTGAAAAGCGAAATATTATACTTTTATGTTTCAATCATATTTACAATGAAAATTGGGCTAAATTCATTTTTTTTCTTTTAAATGTTCAGTGAACTGAGAATTTTGATGCAATATTTTAATGACAAAATCTTTCTGTTTTCAAGGCATCCGGCAAAACTACACAACTCCACCTTTAAACATTGTCGACTTCTACAACGTTTTGTGCGACTTACTGGGCATCACACCTTTACCCAACAATGGAACAAGAAAGAACACCAACGGAATGATGGTTCCAGAGCAGCTTATTTCGCCTCACTTGGAGCTTAGCGATGTAGAAATTGTATCACTGCCACCAGATCAAATAGCTAGTACCTCATTACCATCCCATGGCCAAATACTGACTTTACAATTTTCGCAATTAATACGTGTCTGCCTTGTATGGGTCTGTATTCATCGGTACGTGAATGGAAGATAAATCGCTTTTCAGTGACGGATTTACAGCTTTAGGTGCCCACACTGTTAAAACTACATTTTGCACATTGCATAAGGCACCTTTGAGGGTGAAACATTGTAGCGCCAGAGGCACCATCTGATCGGTGCCACTTGACTCCCTATGGCACCCTTAAAGGTGCCATTTGGCTCTATTGGGTGCCATGGGGCACCCGTAGAGTACCATGAGATACCCATATGATGCCACATGGAGCCGAATGGCACCTTCAAGGGTGCCATAGGGAGTCAAGTGGCACAGATCAGAGGGTGCCGCTGTGTTACAACTCTTCATACTGAAAGGTGCCTTGTGCAACCTGTAGTTTTAAAAGTGATTGCAATACATATTTTGGAGGCCCCTTATAGATGAGGAGAATTACGCAAAATATTTTTCATGTGCCTTTTTATAACCCCATTTGGCGTCCGTTGGAGTCTCTCGCAGTTGCAACACTTGTGACACGGTAAATCCGCCATTGATGCTTTTTAAGCAACAATTTTGACGGACCTTTATGATTCGTGTCGTTTTATGAAAAAGTTAATGTTTATATTATATAGAAATATATACATTAAGAATGAAATCATAGAATGAATAAATTGCTATATTTTGTATACAGTAATACAAATGATAATTTATTTAGGAACTACATTAATTATATTATTGCTGTTTTAAATGCTTTAAATGTATCAATCTACATCTATTTGCTGGAACTAATCATATTTCTCCATCTACAAAATTGACTCTAAACATAAAAACTCAAAAAGGGATGGTAGTCTGTGGAGTTAGCGACAAAAATAGCCGAAATATTTCATTTCCGGATACCAGTGTGAAATTTGGTACAGAGCTTAGGTACATATATAAGAACAAAAAACCGCCGGGAGACACTTGATCAGGGGTCATGAACTCCCGTGATGACGTCATCAAAATGGCCGCTTTTACAGGTAAATACGTTTGTTTAACTTCCCCTAAAACTCCATCATAGATTTAAATATTTTAAAACTCAACTATATCATCTGAAAGCGCTTTAAAAGATCTATTTAGAAAGATTTAATTTTTCTTTCTGAGGTCAAGGGCTCACCTGTGATGACGTCATCAAAATAGCCGCTTTTACAAGTAAATACGTTCGTTTAACTGCTTAAAACTCCATCATAGATTCAAATATTGCAAAACTCAAATATATCATCTGAAAGCTCTTTAAAGGAGCTATTTAGAAAGATTTAATTTTTCTTTCTGAGGTCAAGGTCCCACCTGTACTGACGTCATCAAAATGGCCGCTTTAACAGGTAAATACGTTTTTTTAACTTCCCCTAAAACTCCATCATAGATTCAAATATTGCAAAACTCAAATATATCATCTAAAAGCTCTTTAAAAGAGCTATCTAGAAACATTTAATTTTTCTTTCTAAGGTCAAGGGCCCACATGTGATGACGTCATTTGAGGCCATTTTGATGACGTCATTACAGGTGGGCCCTTGACCTTAGAAAGAAAAATTAAATGTTTCTAGATAGCTCTTTTAAAGAGCTTTTAGATGATATATTTGAGTTTTGCAACATTTGAATCTATGATGGAGTTTTAAGGGGAGTTAAACAAACGTATTTACCTGTAAAAGCGGCCATTTTGATGACGTCATCACAGGTGGGCCCGTGACCTTAGAATGAAAGATTAAATCTTTCTAGATAGCTCTTTTAAAGAGCTTTCAGATGATATAGTTGAGTTTTGCAATATTTGAATCTATGATAGAGTTTTAGGGGGAGTTAAACAAACGTAATTACCTGTAAAAGCGGCCATTTTGATGACGTCATCACAGGCGGGCCCTTGACCTTAGAAAGAAAAATTAAATCTTTCTAAATAGCTCTTTTAAAGAGCTTTCAGATGATATATTTGAGCTTTGTAATATTTGAATCTATGATGAAGTTTTAGGGGGAGTTAAACAAACGTATTTACCTGTAAAAGCGGCCATTTTGATGACTTCATCGCAGGTGGGCCCTTGACCTTAGAAAGAAAAAATAAATCTTTCTAAATAGCTCTTTTAAAGAGCTTTCAGATGATATAGTTGAGTTTTGCAATATTTGAATCTATGATGAAGTTTTAGGGGGAGGTAAACAAACGTATTTACCTGTAAAAGCGGCTATTTTGATGACGTCATCACAGATGGGCCCTTGACCTTAGAAAGAAAAATTAAATCTTTCTAAATAGCTCTTTTAAAGAGCTTTCAGATGATATATTTGAGCTTTGTAATATTTGAATCTATGATGGAGTTTTAGGGGGAGTTAAACAAACGTATTTACTTGTAAAAGCGGCCATTTTGATGACGTCATCACAGGTGGGCCCTTGATCTTAGAAAGAAAAATTAAATTTTCTAAATAGCTCTTTTAAAGAGCTTTCAGATGATATATTTGAGCTTTGTAATATTTGAATCTATGATGGAGTTTTAGGGGGAGTTAAACAAACGTATTTACCTGTAAAAGCGGCCATTTTGATGACTTCATCGCAGGTGGGCCCTTGACCTTAGAAAGAAAAAATAAATCTTTCTAAATAGCTCTTTTAAAGAGCTTTCAGATGATGTATTTGAGTTTTGCAATTTTTGAATCTATGATGGAGTTTTAAGCAGTTAAACGAACGTATTTACCTGCAAAAGCGGCTATTTTGATGACGTCATCACAGGTGAACACTTGACCTCAGAAAGAAAAATTATATCTTTAAAAATAGATCTTTTAAAGCGCTTTCAGATGATATAGTTGAGTTTTGAAATATTTAAATATATGATGGAATTTTAGGGGGAGTTAAACAAACGTATTTACCTGTAAAAGCGGCCATTTTGATGACGTCATTACAGGTGGGCCCTTGACCTCAGAAAGAAAAATTATTTTTTTCTCAATAGCTCTTTTAAAGATCTTTCAGATGATATGTTTGAGTTTTGCAGTATTTGAATCTATGATGGAGTTTTAGGGGGAGTTAAACAAACGTAGTTACCTGTAAAAGCGGCCATTTTGATGACGTCATTACAGGGGAGAACTTGACCTCAGAAAGAAAAATTAAATCTTTCAAAATAGCTCTTTTAAAGAGCTTTCAGATGATATATTCGAGTTTTGCAATATTTCAATCTATGATGGAGTTTTAAGCAGTTAAACGAACGCATTTACCTGTAAAAGTGGCCATTTTGATGACGTCATCACGGAATGACCATGACCTCCGATCAAGTGTCTCCCGGCATTTTTTGTCCTCCTATGTGAATTTAAGCCTCACATAAAATTTCAGACTGGTATCCGGAAGTGAAATATGTTTGCACTAACTCCACGGACTATGGCAGGAGCTACTTTTCGTGGAAATTCTCCAACGTTTCAAAACAGAGTAAGAATTCGAAAATGCAAGAATGTTAGGGGGACAGGAAATTAATGTCGTTTTTTTTTTTTTTTTTCAAACAAATCAATTGATAAAATTTTTTATTTTAAGTCATCGATACAATTTCCTTGTTATCAAGGGTCTTTTGCCATCCAATAGAAAATTTAAAATCCCGTATAGAGTTTTAAAAGAAAATAGGCAAAATATCTTCAAATAGTATCTTAGATACAAGTCAAACTTTCAAGTTTTTGTGCAATAGAAAGTGTTTTAGCGATCGAAAGAAACGGAAATTCATCTGCTTCATCAATAATACTCACCTGACATTGCACCATATGATTTCCTTTTATTGCAATTTATAAAGAAAAAAAAAACTTGAACATTTGTCTTGTATCCTAGATGCCATTTCAAGATATACTGCTCCACAATCATTTTTTTATCTACCCGGGATTAAAAACTTGCTAATATATGAGACAAAAAGCCCTTGATAATGAGGATAATTGCATCATTGATTTCAGTCTCAATTTATTTCAATCAAGGCAACTACAAGCAAATCACATACAAAGAACAAATGCAACAGAAGACAAACACCGCATATACAGGACACAAATACAAAAAAAAAAAAGAAAAGAAAAAGGAAAAAAAAAAAACCGTCATAATATACAGAAATCAAACACCCTGATTGAGTGGATGGGAGTAAAGGCTATTTTTACTGTCCGATTAGCTCCCACCACTCGAAAATAAATGATAATTAAAATATAATTTTAACTAAAAATTTAAATATATTTTTTACATTTATAAGCGATTTAAAAAAAAACTTTTAACAATTGATTTGTTATAACAATTGACATTATTTTCCTTTTCCTCCAATAGTAATTGAAATAAAATGAAAAAGAACAGCTCAATAACTATTTCTAGTAAATAGTTAATTTTTAAAACTTTTTCTGTGTGTGTTCATTTTAATAAAAATATTACTGAAGTGTCGATTGTATTTTTGAAAAATCGTTTTCACCAATGGAAAAGTGTTGACGTCGACAATTTTGAGTCAAATTATACTTTCTTCTCGATATGACTTCTGAAAAAAAACAGTAGAAAATGTTGTTACGAGAATCATAAAATTTTAAGTGATCTAAAACTTTGTAAGAGTTGAAAGCATTCCTTCACTTTTATGACTTCCGAAAAGAGAAAAATTCGAGGAGCAATGCTTCGTCATAAAACTGGTTTCTTATACCATAATACACTTGTATGAATATTTATTCTGCAAATAAGTGTGATTTATTGTACACTTGGCGACTTTACAATCTCTCAGTTAGGCATTCGGTGCAACATTGGGATTGGTCGCTACTTGCTTGTTACTTATACCCCTCCCCCCTTTAGGGTAGAGCTAACGTGAGCGAACAATAAAGCGCAATTTCATTAAAAAAAAATCTGGTATAGACACCGCACTACTTCCTTTTACGTGTAAATTTCTTAGTAATTGCCTTCAGTGTTAAAAAAAGTGCTTGGAGTGAGCAAGGTATCAATTCAAATATTTACTCCCCTAATCTGCCACGAAACAATGCAAAAAATATTTTACAATGGTTAATTTTCTAAATATTGCTGATTTTAATAGCATTCAGTGAATTTTTCGCAAAATATCTCCAATAGCGCCAAATACCCACCCCCCCCCCCCAAAATCGCCAAATTTGTCGCCAACTTGGCGATATGTCACCAAGTTGGCGTCAAACACTTGGCGACCAAAAGCTTGGCGACATATCGCCAAGTGGTCACGTCAATTCATATCACTTGAGTCTGCATTGAAATTAACACTGATTTACCCCAAAAAGGGGTAAAACACCCCCTTGGGAACATTCGAATGCAAACACAAGGAGAGGTGCACAACTAAACCATCCTCAGAGCCTACATACCAAGCTAGAAGCTTCTACGGCATATAGTTTTTGAGTTATGCGACACACATACGCACATACATACGTACATACAGACGTCACGAGAAAACTCGTCGTAATTAACTCGGGGGTGGTTGAAAAGGATTTTTCGGCTGCTTATATGTTGGTAGGTACATATGCACGTGCTGACAGGTCGAAAAAACTACTGAACATTCATTCGGGGGTGAGCAAAATCAAAATTTAGACTCAAATTTGAGTGATTTTTTTTTCGCGATCACAATACTTCCTTTACTACGTAAAGGAAGTAAAAATTATAGCATTGTTAGAAAATGTGATATTGCCACATGACAGTGTAATGATGAATGAAATAAGGATAAGATTTTGATATAACATAAAGAGCAAAATTATTTATTCTTTAAAAGTTCACATACTACAAAAAATGTGAAACTCATTTATGTACGCTAAGTATTGCTTGCAGAATTAGTAAATTAAATTTAAGGGGTTACAGTACTTTTCCAACAAATTTCTGAAAGTGAAAAGTTTGAAATCTTTGTTTCTGCACTTGTTTGACAATCAATAACTTATTTGCAAACATTAAAAATTTTGAAAACTTTTTTTGAAAATTTGAAAAATTTAAGAAAATTCATTTTTTTAAAAACCCTAAGGCTTTTTTGTTTCTATACTAATTATGAAATTTCTTTTTGCGAAATGATCACAAGGATTACCTCAAAAAATCTGTGCATTAATTTTCTTATATTTTGATTAGAAAATACTTTGTGACCTTTTATGTAAAAAGTTCTCAGAAAATTTTATTCTTCGAGGTTTAACAAACTCTAAAAATTTTTGTAATTTATAAAACGCTTATTCAATGCACAGTTTTGTTAAATATATTATCCTGAATGCAAAAAATATTGCTTTAAAGTTATATCTTTAATAGAAAAAATTCCTTAGCGTTTCCAGTAACATAGAAACACTAAAAACTGATCACCGAGAAAAAGCACTTTAAAGTTTGTCTTTTCCATTAGAACACATAGCATGCATGCCCTAAAGTCACTCATAACTTTTTAAATAATTTAGCTAGAACAATGCTATTTTTTCTGGGTGTTTTAAATAACTTTTACTTTTGAAATAAGCAATAATTTTTTTTTTCTTGGTTT